>JAIKVB010000469.1:0-25436 GCA_024679045.1 Phytophthora brassicae | reverse complement strand
CGCCGACCAAAAATAGACAACCAGAAATAGACTTACCAAAAAGGGAAGAAACCGCTTGATAGCCCCCATATGACCCTCGGCATTCAGCTGGTCGTCTGGCTCGTCCATCACGGAGGCAAGTGGCAGAAGCGGGTACTGTGGTCCAGCTTCAGCCACGAAGCAACCGTAAACAGCCAGATAGTGCTCTGTTTTGTGCGTCCATCCGTCGAGCATAAGGCATACTGCTCGGGCATCTCGTTGCCAATGGCCTTCTCCACTGTCTTCGTCACTGCCTCCATTAGAGAGGTCAATGTGGCCACAGAGATGGGCTCAAGGCTGGTGTACCTGTCCATCACACGCCAAAAAAAGTTAGTGACAATAATTCACTCAGAATTAGGTACGAAATAGTTACCTGCGCGTTTCCTTTGACTCGCAAAAGGAAAGAGGCAAATTGCCGTGACGACCCACTTGATCCAGGCACACCGGTTCGATGCCTCCTGGCTCACCCACGGCATCAAAGTGCCGGTTGACGCGACGGAGGCATCACGCATGTCGGCCTCAAAGGTCGGGTGGGTAACCTTGACGTGGGACACCAGATTGGTGTACCCAGTCTGGGGTGTGTGCTTGCGGCACTTGGCGCAAATCTTACACCGGTAGTACCCCGTGGTGTCTCCTTCCTCGTCCAGGCAAGGCTTGAAGAAGAACAGGGCAATCTGCCTGGGCGTGAAGATGGGCCGCGGAGGGGTAGCTGCAAGGAGGTTGTCGGCCATAGTGGAGAGAGGAGGTGGATGGGAGTGCTTGCTGAACTTGGTGCTTGTTTAAAAGTGAGTTATGGGGCTCAAGCTGAGATGCCAACTCGAGATGAATGGCCGTACAGACCCGCTGAGATGGCTGGTGCAGAATAAAATACTGACTGTTAGAGGTGGTCCACATTAATATCTTATTTTGGGGGCGCAGATCCGGAAATAAATAATGTTATCAAAAATATAAAATTATTTTCGGGAGTATTTATTTTTGGGCATCCCTGTCCGTACCCCTAGAGAAACCCCGTTACATTCTCGGTGGCCTTGATGAGTTCCTTACAACGGTCGTTGGCGGCTTTGTCGTTGCTTAAGGCGGAGGTGAGGACGGTTGGGTTGATGTCTCCATTGGCTCGTTCTTCTTAAGTGGAAGTTGAGCTAAATCCCTGAGTTTCATGGTAATATCTATCCGGATATCAGAGCAAATTGGTCAGGATCAAATAAGAAAAATCGAAAAAATGCGACTTCAACGTGATGCTGTTGAGTAGGTTTTGCTTATTCTAAAAAAAACGTTTCTATTTGTTCTAGAAAACACTTTTTCTATTTGCAAGTGAGTCGGCTACGTAATATTCAACTGTTTGAGCACTGTATATATAGATACCAGCGCACTTGCCGTTACTAAACACCATACGCTACAAGAGTGTCTATTCTACCATCAGGAAGCTAATATTTGGTTAAATAGGGGGAGCACATGACAATAGCGAGCAGAGACAACCACCAACTGGTTTCATTTCATGGCGTGGCATTTGCTTGAGCATGTAACGTCCTCTTCCAATTTGTAGCCGACTTTGACTGCAAGACCCGTAAGGAAGGAGCTCCATTCTTGAATTTATCGTCTTCTATCAACAACAATCCAGTTATGGTTTCTATCACAAAGTCCTCACTCGCTCTCCTGATCGCGTTCGCTGCCGTGACCAGCAGCGTTTCCAGCACCGCTAATTTCCGTCAAGAGAACCGCGAGCTGAGTGCTACAGCTGCAGCCTCGAACGCACATACCAATCAATACTCGTGTGCCATTTTAGCACGAGTCAACAAGGAGCGCGCCGCCTACGGACTCCCAGCTCTGTGTTCGAACAAGAAACTCCAGGCAGCAGCACGACGCCACGCCAAGGATCAGTCCAAGTCGGACTATATGTCCGACTATGGTACTGACGACTCAACCCCGGAATCACGAGTAAGAGACGCTGGCTACAAGTACCAACAACTGGGTGAGAACATTGACTCTGGCAATGCCAAGGTCGATGATGTAGTGGACTGGTGGATGAAGAACGCGGATCGGGATCGTATTCTTAACAAGTCGTTCACGATGGCAGGAGCTGCGTATGTTTACAATGAAAACACGTCCAGCAAACACTATTGGGTGCAGGTTTACGCTGCCGGCAACTCGGAGTCATGCGATTAGTGGTTTTGGTGGTCGGTGATGCAATCCTTACTACTTAAGTACATTTTTATCCGCAATACAAACCAATTATTGTTTTTTTTCCTTCAAAATATATAAATTACAACCTCAGATTATTGACTCACACGTACAAAAATGCTCTACAGAGGAGTCTGCAATATCGATTTTAACTGTTCGTAGCTCTGTCACTTGGGTCTTGTTGGCTGCTTAACGTACTAATCCGGGATAAACGTCGGTATCGTAGCAGCCGATAGTTGAGTTAAACTCAAAGTCCGTGACGTTCGAAGCTTCAGTAAAACGCACACAATTCTTCCCGATGACAAGAAGCAGGCTCACAACTTGTGAGCTGTGAGTCGCAAGATGGTGACGCACCATAACAGACGACACATATCACGAAGATCGCCCAGGGTTTTGGTGTATCAACGAGATCCGGTCACAGCCTGAATACCAGCAATTCACCTTACGGCCTTGTACTCGAGCAGCACTAAAGCGTGTAATGATGGTCGTAGCTTTCCCTACTTTCCCCATGTTTTTGTCCAAGGGAACGGATTATACGTGCAATCTGACTAACACTTTGTCAAATAGACCCGTTTGGCACTTTTTGCTGAATAAAAGTACCGTTAACAAGCACCTTTCAAGTAAACTCAGTTGATGTTGCAATACAATATTCATCTTGGCAAGATATTATCGGTCTAAAATACAACCAGCTAAACAGAGTTTTTAGCTTTCATTTCTATCCGTCGAGATCTTCTTGACTTAATCTGAACCTGGTCTGGATTTGGGTCTATTGAGGTGAATATTCTACCTACTTCTTTCGTTGGACTACAGTCTCCAAAAACGTGTTCCAGTCTTCGATAGTACTTTTGTCGTGGTAGATATCACTACGATGTGCCAGCAGACGCGGTCGAATCTCCTCATGGTCTGTAGCGATATTTACTGCTATCTTAACATACTCATCAACCGAATCTGCAATACAGTCAGAAGCGTTCATAGAACGCAAGAATCCAGCAGCGAGATGGACGACGCTTTGTGCAGCAGGTAGCGTCACCACAGGACTACATTTGTACACAAAAAGTCAGTAATTAACAAGAGAATATACTTCTAAAACATCCACTTACATTCCCAAATGAAGTGCGTCCAGCGTTGTAACTCCACCACCAAACGGAAATGGATCAAGGAGAACATCAGCAAGTGACAATAACGCTTGAAACTCATGAAAGGGTAATGTAGGCAAGAACAAGACCCGTCGATGATTCTACAGACGGCACGTTTTCTTAAAAAATGTGATTTTTTTTACAATACAAGACCCGATCCGTACCCGCCCAAAACGTTTCCGAAACCTTCGACAAAGCTGCTCCATCCAGACAGTCTGAGTATCTGAAGCAAGCAACACAATAGTCGCTTTCTCATCGCGTTCTAAAATCCCCGCCATTGCTTCATCAAATGCTGGATGAAGTTTCATTAAAGTCTGCAAAATATTTATAGAAGAAAATGAAGTTAATTCGTCAATTTTCACTCTAAAATAAATAAATCTACTTACCTGAGGACATAAATAAATTCTTCCATTGGTAGGTAAATATAGTCTGGAGCGAGAAATGTCTTTCGATTCTGCTGTAAGTGGTTTGGGCTCTGTAAACATCGTACTGAGGCCCCGAAACAACACAATTTGCTCCGAAAACGATGCTCGACGATACCCTGAGAGATAATTAAACTCGTCTTCTAATTCCTCAAAATGTTTCGAGACAAAATGCTCGGAAGAAATGAAATAATCAATGTGAGGGTTACCAGTGGTGATCGGATGGCCCCAGAAAACGCACTGGATTGGAGCCAAGCGGTGATGAGAGAGCAAGACTGTCCACTCGTCCATTCCTAGTTCAGGAAACACAGCCACATCCAGTTGTGCTTGTCGAATTATTTCCATGGCAGCATCTTGACTGGTTGGTAGCTCAACGTATTCATCTGCTGCCTGTTTGAATCTCTCAGTTATCTCGTCAGAATCTCGGAGGAAGTGCACACAGCGGTAAATCATGACTTGAAACTTGGTACGATCTAGGTGTTCAACTACACCAAGTAGTAATTTACCTACCGAATGCACACGAAACCACGTCGAGATAAACCCAATGCGTCGACGTTTGCCATCACTTTTGGGGGTAATTTTGGGGTTGTACGATGAAGTGAGACTGGGATAAATAGTCGATCGAAGCTTGTTAATACCTTGCTGGATAGGCAGCACGTTAATTCCCTACGTGTTAAAATAATCGTCAGTTCTTAACAGCATCTAGGGCGATCTGCTAGGTTCGTACCTGGTAGCCGATAAACATGGTAGAAGGTGTGATAGTGTACCGAAAATAAGCCGCTGTTTCTGGTCGTAGCAATGGATTCGTTTCACTAAAAACTGCTTTCTCAGTACTTCCCATTGGTAAAATCACGCGCTCTTCCAGTCTCTTGTGTGTTTCAGTAAAAGTCTGAATTTTACTCTCTAGTTTTGATACAAACAAGTTTATCTCGTTTTGAGACGAGAAGACAATTGGAACAGCTAGAAGCTGTCGAACCTAACATTGTCATACAAAAACCCTTTGAGTACAGAGAGATCAGTTATATATTTTAGCAGATATATACCTCAAGCATAGTTTTATCGCCTTCACACATCTGTGAAGCATAGCTGATGAAGTTAAGAGACTCTTGAAATGGACCCAACTCGTCCAAGAAGACAGCCATAATTATCAGAGTTTCAAACAGTTCTTTCGTGAAAAAACTGCTAAATTTGCGCGATACTGAGCTTGAAAATTCATCAGGTTTTTGCTGGTTTGAGCAGCATTTTAACGCCAGTGTCGTATCGTTAATTGATCTTTCAGCAAGCTTCAAACACTCGTTATCATGATCGGATCTCTTTAGTTTTATAAGCCCAAGAAAAGCGTCTTGTGCTACTTTTAAACTCTGGCTGTTGTTTTCAAGCTCCAAAGATGTGCAAGTCGTTGCTAGTGAAAAACTTGTTACTAAATCCCCTTGTAAAAACGTTACAAATGATAATTGGCACTTGTCTGTGTCGCTTTCAGTGATTTTCAGTAGTTTTTGAACCAGAGAAACACTATGGGAGTAGTACCCTGCCTCCGTTAACTTGTAAACCGTCGTTCGAACTAGTAACTGTCCTTGTACATCACCACTTTGTGTCTCTTTATCTTCACTCCACAATTGAAATTGTAAAACTGCAGCTGAAACAGAAGCGTGAAGTGCTGCTTGTCTTGAAAACCCCCACTTTGAAAGCTGAAATGAACACCACGAGAAGAATCTCATTAACTCGATCAATTCCACTTCATGATGGTAAAGCTGCTTAAATGTATCTCTTGAAATCCTCGACAATAGTTCATCCAGCTGACCATCAAAACTTTCGAGCTGTTCAACTGCATCCCAATATTCTTCGTATACTGCCACAGGAGCATTAATGTCCACCAGAAACTGTAATCTCGCACGTATTTGACTCACGAGACCCATTGAAAGACTTACAGTTAGTTTAACCTCAGTTAAAGCCTCAATTGAATCATCGTGAAAGCCTTGTATCAGTTGAATGAGTCGTTCACCATCGGTTAAAGTCACAGAGACAGCAGAAGTAGAGCTGTATTCGTACTCAAGACTGCTTAAAGTGATTAAATCCTCCTCTGAATTCACTAAAAGCATCAAAGCAGCTTCTGTTGCACTGACATGATTTAATTTCTGTTGGAATGAACATTTCCCACGACGAACAACCACAGCTGCTCTTTTATAGTTCAAAGGATCCTTAACGTCATCATTTGATTGGACAAATGGTGAACATGCCATCATGTTTTCATCCGGTGCTACTATCAGTTTCATCTCCACATTTTCGTTAGGTAAATACGCTCCAAGTGCTGCTACCCGACAGCTAAAACGAAATATTTCCACCTCTTGAACATTTAATTTCGGTACATGAACAACACATTTTCCTATTCAAAGATAAAGTTTACAATTAATTCATACAGAAACTTAATTAAAATTTAGGGATTTATCTATATGTACCTGTTGGTAACATTGGCTGTTTAACTGCAACCGTAACGAGTACAATGCTAGCTAAACACCAGAGCAATTCCCAGCTTCTCATGTTGATCTCCAGTTGATAAATGATGCTTATCAAAGGATACGCCTCTTCGAATAAAAAGATCGGATATCTTTTCTATATCTACTGAAGTACATTAAGTATCTATTAGGGTTAGACAAACCCTACTTGCTTTAAAAAGACTACGAGTGCCTCTTTTTCGGTCTCTTGAAAGTTTTTGTTGTGGCCACAGTGTAGTGGCAATAAACATCCGAGTTTCGGATCCCCCGTATTTATCAACAAAGACGACGTCGTGTTGCTCTGTTCTGCTGTTATAGTTGATGTTTTCTCACGGTTCTTGTTCATCTGCTCAGCTTCATTTTTACCAACAGAATCGATAGATTTTGTGCTGTCCAAGTGGCGCCATCGTCGTTGCAATGAATCGTGCAAATACTCGACCATGAGCACGAGAAAGCCAATGTCGTAGTCAAACTTGAGCGGTGGATACTGTTCGATAAGCTGCTGGAGCGTGGCATGTACCTCGGCCACTGTAGTGGGTACAATACTGATTCCATCACGATCAAAAGGCTCTAAGGAACACAACGTTCTACGTTCGGGAGCTACACGACCACCCCAAGCCAAAAGCGACGCTGTCCAGGCTCGTATCTTGTCGTACCCACCATTCTCTGCAGCTTGTAAGAGACACTGGCCACAATATCCGTCCAGACGCGCGAGTTGCATCCATACGACAGCCACAAGCTCATTTGGAAAGGTGGCAGATACGGTAATTGGTGCAGGAGGGTCGGTCGAAAGCATGGGGTGCTGCTCCGTATCTGCTTCAGTTGTTGTAGTTGTACCTGAAGCTTCCACGTCATCTACAGAGATCGTAACATGGCTCGAGCTGATAGCAGAGCTGATCTTCTTGCTTCCGTCAGTTTCTTCGTGGTCGTCACCATTCTCTTGGATTGTCGTGGATTCAAATGCTCGTCTGCCAACAGATAGTACAGCGTCACTGAAGCGAGCCACCATGGTCTCAGTTAATGGTTCGCCCACTTGCGGTCGACTTGCTGCTTCACTGACACGACGTTTACTACGAGAGCCGCAACATACACGAGTTTTGCGCAAGAAATTGGTCGGGGAAGCTGGAGCAACTGGTGATCCGTCAGCTTCGCGTTGACGCGGAAGATTAAACGTCTTCTCACCCAACTCCACACTTAGTGCCACACCAGACTTGAGTGAAGCTCCGTCCAGAATGATCTCGTCGCACGGGTCCGAACACAGCAATTTGGCACAAGTAGCTTCTAAATAATTCTGGACATTGTCCGTCTCCCACCGCATCACCCAGTCCACAACTGTTCCTGCCCATTTCGCAATCATCCGCTGAGCTAACGCCGGGATCGTCGCGAAAGTGCGGTCTGCAATGAGTACGTTGACATCAGGCGAAGTACGCGCTACGTACGTTGCCACTAGTCCACCAATAGATTCACCATGGATAGCAATTCTCTTCATTCCTCGATCAGTTTTCAGATAATTTACGATTGCAATTCCATCCAAATTGTGAAGTTCAGGCGAAGGTGAACCTTTACAACGTCCATATCCACGGTAATTGTACACGAGCACATGGCAGTCCATTTCTGACGTGTAAAACTTGATCCAATCCATCTGAAGGTGGTGGAGCTCGTATAGTCCTCCGTTTGGGTTGCATAAAATGACAACAGGACGATCACCAGCGTCACGGCCACTTGATGCTGGAGGTATTAACATCGCATCTACTTGGTGGTTATGGTACCCAGGAATCCAGATCTGTTCGGCTTTCTATAGTAAAACATTCATACCATGAACAAACATACTTAGTTTAAACGACAGGTAGGTACATGGTAGATATCCTTCAATGTGACGTACAAAGCGCACAGTCATATCAGCACGCAGCATTTCAAGTGTAGCAATATAGTCGACTTCGGGCGTCGATCCACGACATAATTCCTTGGCAATCCACGTCAGATTTCTAGTAGCTGGTGCATCAGTTTGTGGTCGACCGATGAGTGGGATGGCAGTCTGCAACCGACGTACAGCAACTGCAAACGATACCAGCGGGTGAGCGACTTCAGCCGGTTTCGGTTTAGCAGCAGCTTCTAGCGATGCTGAGTCTACCGTTGTAGATCTCTTCAAAGCAGGCTTCGATGTCCCCCCAAACAGTTTCTTTAGCACAGGTTCCGTCGTCTTTACTATTGCTGGTTCCTCCTTTTCTTGTCCAAACATCTTCAATCTCTGAAGCTCAAAAGCTTTCTGAGACGCTGAGCACAATTTCGAGCACGGTTCTGCCAGTTTCTGTGAATTTATCTTGTCGATTTCTCGTAAACTTTTCAGTAATTTAACTCCATTGGCTTTTAAAGTGCCATCCCGTTCCAGGATCTCCAGCGACTGCAGCACCGGCAGCATGAGTGTCTCAAGTGCAAAGCTGAAGTTCTGGTGAACCTGTAGGAAACGTAGTCGTATAGGTTTATTGCTGGTAGTAGGGTCCAGTACGGCTGCTAGCTCTGCAGCTGCCTCGACGAAGATCTGGAGACGGCGTTTGGTGAGACGAGCAAAGTTGGCTTCACCTTCTCGTATCACAAGCTTCAGTTGACCAGGATACGCCATGAGAGACGCAATTCGTCGAATTCCTAGTATCAGAGCCAGTAAAATGGCTACCAAAAGACCGGGAAGTGTTAGCAATTGCGCCAATAGGCGTAATAAGCCTCCTATAGTCACGAATAAAGTGTTGGCGATCACGAATACGATCAGCACAGGCAGTGGGTTCTGTCATATTAAATAAATACACAGCTTGTTAGTAAGAAAAAACATGTATAAGATATGAGAATCTTATTTGAACACAAGGTACCATTACAACAAGTCGCCAGGGATGCCATAGTTTATAAGCTAGAGACGGAGAAACCTGGCGGAATTTCGTTAGACACAATGCGTGTTTGCAAATGCTAGTGACATAGGTAGGTACCTCTTCCGAAACCTGGCGGAATTTCGTTAGACACAATGCGTGTTTGCAAATGCTAGTGACATAGGTAGGTAGGTACCTCTTCCTTTTGCTCTTCGTCGTTTTCATCCGTCTCGGGCTCCTCGACGTGCGCGTGGCCGCACTGGCAGTCGCTGGGCTGGAGCATCCGGTTGCTTGCTAAACCTCGAATAATACTGTTTTAGCTCGGAGTGGAGGCCACAATTGTGGTATATCACGGTACTTGTGCTAAAAGTAGCTGTAGCCATTTTTAAACGGTTCTATTTCAAGCCTTCAACTTGTGAAGAGCTAAAAATAAGGTCATGCAATGTGAAGCAAGGCTGTCTGTAGTCTAGAGAACTGCCGAGACGATGGACGCACGCGAAGAAGACGAGCTGACCATCCAGATCCCTTCACATGATGGCTCGCAGACGGAGCGGGCTAGAGGAACGTTTGGTGGTCGCCAGCGTTGGTTGTCTGGCACGACCGATGGAAAGGATGCCAAGACCTCGGAATCGATGCTTTCATCACGTCGAACGATGAATAAAATGTAAGTCATTGAATTAATTGTAGAAGACAATAGGGGGTTAATTTTTGAGTTTTCTTCGAGCAGGAAAGTGTCAGCGCCGTCAGTACAGCCGTACCTCTCTTCACTGGGCATTTTGGTTGGCGACGAGACGAATATTGTAGAGAAAGAGGTCGACGAAGTTGCTACTTTACGTCGGGTAAGTTTTAGGTATTCATTTGGTCAAGTGGGGGAGCTTTGCTCTGTTTCTGATGGTACTTTTTGCTAAACAGGAGCATGACACGGTGAAGAATGCGAACTGGCGCAAAGAGCAGGAGATTAAGGTCGGTATTAATACTTTAAAGTATTAAGCTGAAGATTATTTCTCTAACAATATGAGTGCCTTAGAAACTTGAGGAGGAAGTGGAGAATCTGACGATGACGCTGCACGGTCGCAAGGCTGACAATTCACACACGAAGGCCCAAATGACCAACATTGAGAATAAATCTGCGGTACGATTGCTCTGCTTCTCACTAGAAGTCGACTTCGATACACCCCTTTCTTGACAAAGTTTGGTCTCAATTGATATGGTGCAGCTATACGAGTCGAAGCTGGAGGAAGAGTTGACGGATCGTGGCGTATATAACCACATGATTCAGCGTTTGACACGAGAAGCACTCGAGGCGAAGAAAGCAACTTTGGCAAAAGAGAAGGCGCTGCAGGCACTGCGAGTTGAGCTGTCGAGTGCCATGTCTGGGCTTCTTGCTGTACGGCAAGAAAAATCGATATCTGAGACGGCGTACAAGCAGCTCTACACCGAGTGGTGGGAAAAGAAACAAGCCAACGTCCGGGCACTAGACGACTTGCAGCATGCCGTGGAGCAGACACGTCTCAAGTCGGACATTCTCGAGGCGCGTGAAGTATCCCGTAAAAAGAACGTGCAGGTAGCAATTGGACAGCTCAAGCAGAAAGAATCGCGTCGTTTACGACGGGAATCATCAGCGCAGATGACGCACTTCTCGGAGATCCAGGAGGAGCTCTCGGACACAGATCGAAAGCTGATGCGTGTAGAGGCCGAATTGAAACAAATCGTGGAAGCTGCTGGAACAAACGAGGTGGACAAGATCATTAGTAAGTATGTTGGTCGCGAGGAAACCTTGCGTGCTCTCAAAGAGGAGCACACGCTCAGCGACGCTCGGATGCGGAAGTTGCGTGAGCGACACAAACAACTGAACGAGACATTGGGCCACCTACGTAGCGCAGCAGCCAACACGCGCACAATTTACCAGGAAATGGATCAAACATCGGAGCGACTGAAGGAGACCGAGAAAGAAGCCGCTGTACTAGCCGACAAATGCAACCGAGCCAATGTCCTCATGGATGCATTTCGTGCGTGTATGGTCAAGTGCCTCGCGAAGCTCAGTACAGTGCACGGGTCGTTGGACTACGATGACCAGCACGAACTCAGTCGCGCCATGGAAACGCCCACGCCGGACTTGCTGCATCTCATGGAGCAGAAACTTAACCGTGTTTTGGATGTCATTAACCGTGAGAAGGCAGAACGCGAGCTGCATAGATCCGAAACAACTACAAATCCGAACAGTTCAGGTTCCGGCTCCGCTCTTAATGGTGGTGCCCCTACCACAGATGATAGACCTGGAGTCCCTCAGAGCTCCGTGCGCGCACCTGCACCCTCCGAGACCGAAGAACACTTTATTTTGCGTATGGCGTCGACTACTGCTTCTCCTGCAAATGTCCGTGTACGTCCGAAGTCTCGTTCAAGTGTGGTTAGATCCTCAATCCTTGAACCTTCTCCAGAAGTTGACCACAAAGTCGTTTCTGCTCGACGCGCCGGGCACACATCTACGCACGATATCGGCGGCGGATTATACAACAACGACGAGGCTGAAGAAGGCACGAATATAGGAACCTTCGCAGTCGATTATGAGGATGACACCGTTATTGACCGACACATGCGTAAGAAACTGGTGGGACTGATCGTGAATCGCGGCAAGCGAGGAAAGAAAGCCCCTATGCAGCTTCAAACGAGTCCTCAGCATTAGTCCTTACTACAGTTTTAATATTTTCTTGATATCAGTACCAATATTCAGCAACAGCTACTATGACGAAATTGAGGCGTCGTACGGGCGATACTCCAATTACCTCACATCATGCCTACTCAATTGGCACCTTAACGATAGTTTAGCCTCTTTCGCATCAAAATTATATGAGCATCGATACAGGCTCACTAGCCGATACGAAACCAGCGCATCTTGAACAGGATACCATCACTTTGCATACCTTAAAAGCAGTCCAGGCTACTCAAATTTGCTTCCAAACAAACTGGGCACGAGTTGTCATCCAGACAATGTTCGTGGAACGCGTGACCACACGGGAGCAGTACTACATCTAGATTTAAGTTGGCTGTAGACAACACACAAAACGTGAGTTAGTACTCTATCCTCTATAACAAGAACTTCATATCCATAATACGTACTGTCACAGATGATCACAACCGGGAGCTCGCACGAGCCGCATGTAGAGTCGTGCAGCTGTACTTCACCACCCCAATCACTATTCCGATACTCGAAAGATCGACAAGCCGTCGGAACTGCACCAATGGACATCCTTGATGCCGAAATGCGTTGAGGACTTATAGGTCTGCATAGAGGCCCCACATGTACCCCAGTGTCCTCAACGTTGTTTATCCGGTGCGTGGTTATCTCTTCATCGTATTGCTTGCATTTAGATTCCCACATCTCGAACTGGTTTTGATTAATGGCTGGGGCAAGCGTGCCTGTCTCTAGTTGCAGAATAGCAGCCAGTTGCGGCGCAAATGACACCGAGCTGGTGGCTGATACATCTTCTTTATATGATGCCCACACATTCGTGTCGACAATCTCCAAAATTTGCGTGATTTCGTGCTTCTGACGCTCAGTAAGTACGTGTGTTTCGACAATTGTATGATACGTTTGCAGTGGCGTAGCGGCAAATAGTAACGGGAAGCGTCCAAGGAGACGCACACCGTAGCTGAGATTTACGGAATTTAGCAAAGCATGAATAACCGAAGAGCACAGGCGCTCGTTTCGCTTCTCAATGGACACAGACGCTTGGATCTGGCTTAGGATCTTCGTTAAGCACTCTTCAGATCTGTGTGGGAGAACGGCAATCCGTTCAAACAAAGAGTCGAAAACAACGAGAACTTCGCTTTTCGTGATAAGCGTCACCAAATCATGAAGTTCACCGAGACCACGCTCGACCGTAATCGTATCATCTTTGTCTTGCAGAGATAGCATTGTCAGTTCCAAGAGCGCGGGGAAGGCCTTGTTTTCTGCGAACATTTTCCAGCACTTTGAATGATCATAAATGAATCTATGTGGCTGACGAACCAGTCCTGCAAGCCAACTGAAGAGGTTACACCTCTCTTCTTGATCAAACAAGCCATTAACCACTTCGTCACCAGCAAAACACAGGTCCAAACATCGACTAACAACTTGTGCATCTCTCCCTGCTTCGTCCCCTCTCTCTTCCAGAAGCCGGACCAAATATCGGAAGTATTTGGATGTTTGAGCCACCGTGTTCGGCTTTAAGATTTCACGAGTACCACCTTCATCAGTGGCGTCCCAGTCGAGCTCCGTCCCAAAGAGAGCCTGCTCAATATTCCACGGATACAACACGGGGTACTTACTGACACATATCTCAATAGTTTCTTGAGAACACTTCTTTAGCAAAATATCCAGCAAGTGAAGCAGTAGGCACAGTGAATTGCGTTCTTTCAAGACTGAGAAAGCCTTACTGCTCTCCTCCTCCGAGATCCAGCTTACAATTTCATCACATGTCTCCTCCATATCAGCGCTAGAAACGACATCATCCAGCACAATTTTCAATGCACCAATAAACTGGCGGAGGTTACAGATTTCAGCGGCTAGATCCGGGTTAATGTATACACCATATTTGGCGACGAACGCCTCTGCTTCAATTGCTGTCGCTGAGTCGGTATCAGGGTCATTTTCATCGCTTTTCCATTGGTAACGAGGCTCCAAAGTCATTGTAATCCCCATCTCGCTTTCATATAACCTATAAACTTCGCCCCCGGAGCGTTCTTTCGGGTTTAAAGGGTGAATATGCAGCTTTGATCCAGCTGCATAAATAGCGAAATATATCGATACTAATGCCCGTACCAAGTTCCAGTCCCCCCTCGTTAGCGGAAGACCATCACCATCAATCAGGGCTTCACCTCGGGCAAAGCCGACTGGCAGCGCATCAGCAAGCTCTATCTTGCTTACAATGGAGTCATCAGTACTTCCTTCTGGGTCATCGCGTGGTGGAGTTGGATCAAAACAGTTCAACCATGCACGAACTGTTGTTTGGACTTGACCCATATCCCCTTGCAGTAAGTACAAACTCGTTAAGGATGCACATACTCTCGTGATCCCTGACGCTGGCCAGAGTCTTCGAGTGAGTTGCTTCGTCTTTTCGGCTGTTGCCGAGGCTGCCTGCAGCTCTGATACGAGTTCACTCACGTCACGTCGGATGGTAGGCTCCAATTCCGGTGACACAGCAATACGGCCACTCACCATGCACTTATGCTTAATTTCACAACTTGGCGTCGCGCCAAAATGCTTCTGGATTACACGCTGGGCTGCGCGCCCTGTATCCGGAGACATCGACGCTCGGTGAACAAGCCGCTGCCTGAACTTTTGCACAGCAGTAGACGCTTCGGAGGATGAAGCGGTAGTCACCAATGTTTCCAATTTCAAACTCTCGATTAAAGCTGGCTTTGCTTCGCGTAACACAGAAATTGCCCCCTTCTCGTTGGCCCGAACCCCACGTGATAGCAGTAGCCCTCGTTTTGTGCTCGTGGTTCCACTTTCATCTCTGTCTTCTGCGCTCTCTGGAAGGTTTAACTGCTCGCTAATTGGCATCTTTGAAGTGTACTTCAAATTTGAGTCCCAAATATCCATAGAGATCGCCTCCATTAAGACTTCTGTGTCTAGGTTGCTTTCATCAGCTTCACCAGTGGTAGACATTGCGATTCGCAGCACAGAATACTCATTGTTGTCGGTGTTTAATCTCTGCCCATGTGTATACCTTCGCTGAAGCAGACGAGGGTCGGGGTCAATAACTAGTTCATCATCATCGAACTCAGGAAAATCTCCAAAAATACCAGAGGCATCAGAGCGGCCAAATGGATCAGTGATCATAGATCTGTCCATTAGATGCGTGAGCATACTGCTGCCAGGAATAAAGGTTGAAAATGCCTTTGCTGCGGCAGTGGATCCATCTTTCAGTACTGGCAAAAGGTTAATGTTCATTGAACCTTCCTCATTTCGTCTTTCTTCCGAATGTTTCACCTCTTCCATAATCTCTTCCATGTAATTTTGACGGAAGTCGTCCGCTAACACTGCGTGAATCCGCGGCAGCTCAGGAATATCCATCAGCCTCGCTTCCATGAAGGAACCATCAGGTGCGCAAATACTCTTTGAGTACGATTGGTCTGATGGTGCCAACACGTCGAAATACTCAATATTCTTGTGACGAATGCTGCCTGTCGCTAAGGTGACCACTGTATCCATAGTGTCTCCCTGGGCGGCAAATAGATCTGATGATGACGTTGATACCGCTGATATTGCTTGCTGTGGACGCTGCTTGAATATAATTTGCAACGGCTGTGAGTCGTTTTGCGTTGGAATACCAGACTCAACTGCTATTCGGTACTCTTCTTCCAGCGCCTTTGTCTTATCCACAAGTGACTTTAAAGCCACTGATAGAGTGTCATACTCTCCAGCCCTCGTACCACTTTCCTCCAGATAAGCAAGCCATTGGGTGTGTAGTGAACGTACAACGGTTGCATCGTTTAGGTTGAACTCGATGGCAGTCTGCGATCCATAAACAAGGTTTCATTTAAAAAAACGACTGAGAAGATACACGTAGTTCGTGTCTTACCTCAACGGCTTTCTTCATATCATCCGAGCCATAAATTTGAAGAAACTGCTCTGCCGAGCAAGACTGGATCAGAGATACCTTTGGTGTTTCTCCGTGCAAAACTATCAGTGTAGTTTCGTTTACAATCTACTTGATAAAGCAAGACGCAGCGTCAGATACCGGTTAAGCGAACGTTCACCTCTCACCAAACACATACCTTCAAGTCATGGATGATTCCCAAATCCAGGTGCCATTCGACAATCTCTACCGCAAAGGGATCGAGGAAAAACAACACGCTTGAGCCAATATTCCAGCTCACGAGTAGCGTCGTCGCGTCTTTTACGTCTTGCGGTGCGTACGGAGGTTCTTGTAAAAACTGGAAGCGACCAAGCTTATTAATCGTCAAATTGCGAGGCTGAATTCCTAAGACAAGGTAAGCTCATTATTACCAGATATGCGAATGCACGTACGTATAGAGACAACAAATTGCGAGGCTGAATTCCTAAGACAAGGTAAGCTCATTATTACCAGATATGCGAATACACGCACGTATAGACACATACCTTCTTCCATCGCACACTCTGGGCTTTCAAGAAATGGAGTAGGGTTCTTGCTCAGCGAGAATTTCAACGTCGACGAAACCGTACCCGATTGCGGGTCGGCAACCCACACGCGGCGTCCTGGTCGTGATGAAAACACCCGGGTTTCACGCTTTTTCGCCGGATCAATAGACTCCACGTTGAGGCTGGTAAAGAAACAAGCTCCATACGCTCCTTGTCGCGCCTTCGTACCAATCTGAACAGCACTGCCATCTCCAGAAGTGAGATTCAGCAGCAGCACCCTTAACTGAGACGACACCATCAGGATGTACGAGCGATCGCTCTTGGCTAAATCTAACTAAACAAGTTAATAAAAAAAATTGTCAGCTTTACAATTGCCGCATTCTTGCTACTGCGCCGTACCTGTACAATCCCTGTCTCCTCCTTAAGCAGCAGCTCTGTGTCTGTACTACCGAAGATGGCCGACATACCAGCACGCAACACAGTCTGACACACGAGACCTGCATTACACGCCGAGAAGAGCCTGGTACCGCGTGTGTCCCACAAGAAGCAGGTGATTGGGAACCCTGCATGGAAGTCGTGCGAGAACTCGACCTTCTCTCCAATCTTGTGGTAGTCCGAGAGCTGGATCGCGTACACAATGCCGCGCGTAGTACCCACGACGAGTCGTTTCTGCAATGGGCAGATGCTCAGACATGTGACGGCCACGCGGTCGTTGCTGGGCGGTGAGATCATCTTCACTAGGTGGTACTTGGTTGGCGCCATCCGGCCATCGCCCTCGCCACGGCTGAGTACCGACGTCGCATACAGATATACACTGCCATTGCTGGCGCTGGATGCGGAAGTGCGGAAATTAGGATCCACAATAAGTCAGTAACTTGCAGTGACCATCATTCTTGAATCAATTCCGCATTCGAATTCGAAGATACGTACCCGCAGGCGAGGAAGTTCTCAGACGCATGCACGCAGGTAAAGCGAACCTTACGGTTCTGCGTGACCAATCCCAGGTCCTTGTAGTGCAGCAGTGGTCGGCTACGCACGGCGGCGGTGGTCGCCGCGTCGGTCCCGTTCGGCGGCATGAGGGACAAAAGGGAAGGGAACCACTATGGCTGTTTTTTCAACTTGAACAGTGGGTTAAATTACCGCTAACAAACCGGTTTTTATTTGCTCCGAAAAAGTATTTTCCGATAGTCAGTCGAAACTGTACCAAGAAGGAAACAAGTGACCGCCTGTGTACGAGGGCTGCGGGCGACGACAACGCAACTCTAGTTGTTCCAGTACGGGTACAAAGCAGTAAAAGTGAGCGGCATCTTATCAGGAATCCAGAAATCCCAGCAGCTATCGCAAACACAGCTACTTGGGAGCTATTCCTGACACCGATTGGACCACTGCCCGACCAGACTCCTTCTTGCGCTCAGCATGTACATGCGTTCGGACTTTGCAGCGCTGCGAGTGCGCAAAGATGTAAACGAGGTAATGCGGCACTTGATGCAATTGCAGATGTAGTTGACGTAAACTGACTAAGTCGTTTGTTGCTTCTGTTTCTAGTTATCGAAGGCCAAGTTCACGTGCAGCCAAGCGAAGACGCGGGTGGATTTCCCTGATGGGGCCGACAATATGCTAAGGATTATATTTACGATCTCCATTGCTGACGTTTCGGGCCCGTTCGCCAACGGGGACTTTACCTTCTTCGTGGAGATCCCCAAGACGTATCCGTTTCATGGTAAGATCTCGTGTGTGCGGGCATTTTTGACTCCTTGAAATGGTCGACTAATTACCATGCTTTTTGTTCTTTCCTCGCAAATACAGCCCCGAGTGTGAAATGTCTTACGAGGTAAGGACACGAAAACATGTGACGGCTGCTTGTTGCAAAATAGCTGGTCAACTAACGCAGTAGCTGGCTTTGTTTTCCGCAGAGTATGGCATCCGAACGTCGATATGACAACAGGGAAGGTGATGATGCCAATCTTGGGCAAGGACTGGCGGCCTGTGCTCAGCATCAACACCGTTTTGCTTGGATTGCAGGTAAATCTGGACTTGTTGCTGATGACCAGTTTTAGGTGTTTAATTGACGCGTTACTTGTTGGTTTCCTCGCTCTCTCGTAGTTAATTTTTCTAGAACCTGGTGTCGACTACGTTCTCAATAATGCAGCAGCTGATCAATTGCATCGAAACCCAGAGCAGTTTAAGAATGAGGCGCAGCAAGTTCTCTGCGGGGGAAAGTTTTACGGTGTCGATTTCCCATCGCATCCGCGCCAGATCGAGAAGCGCCGCCAGAGTTGGGGGCTGCACGTAAAGCGGTCGCGTGACAGCGAATCTCCTGATGCCAGCAGCGAGTGGGACGGTATGGCAAGCCCAAACGCCAGCGATGCTGTCGGTATTGAAGCACCTGCGTTTATGGATTGCAGCGGCGAGTCAGCCTGGAAACGGCCGCGATTCGAATAAACGTCAGCTGTCGCTGCTCTATCGCTTTCGCACGTGGCAGCTATTTTCCCGATTTTAAAGTTTTCGACACTTGCTCCAGCATTAGATAGTTAAATCAATTCAATATATTTAAAAGGACATCAACGTACACATGGCTCCCATTCTTGGAAACTTCAATCATGGGAGCATCGAAATGGCTACAATACAAACATTTAAAAAATTACTAAAGTAGCCCCAATACCGACTCAACCATTCAATGATGGAGAAGGCGTTGCAGCAGAGGCTGCTGCGTGACGCACAGTCGACGGATGACATGCGTCGCCTACTAAGCCAGGAGATTGCGCTATTCCAACGCACCATGTACAAGAACCACAGCCAGCACCGCCGCGCCTTCTTCTTTCAGAACCTGCAGCAGGTTAAGCGATGTCTGCGTGATCTAAAGGTGGGAGATCTCATTGCCATTTTTGCCGATGCTGCGGCTGTCTTGAAGCAATTGGAGCTAGAGGCAGGGATGCATCATATTCCATGGAAGTTGCTGGCTTCGGACCTTAAGGTCAGTACCGACGCCGTGCTGCACAAGCTGGTGGCGACTGCGCAGGCTGCAGCAGAGGTGATCCGAGCAGCTCAGAAGGCGTATAAAGGTGCGGAAAGCGCGGTTAATGACGACCGCAAACCTCAGTTTTGTTGTGCTGTTGGCTGACTGTATGAGGTGTGATTTGTGGTTGGTGGCAGGCTTAATGGTGCAGTTCTCGATGACGTACTTCATGCCGTTCGCACTCACGATGAACAGTATTCTTGCCAGACTGGCGGTGCTGTTCAAGACGGTACTTGTCCGCGCTATCGAGATTCATGGAGGCATCACACTGCTGTATTTGAATGAAGTGACCAAATCGAATCCGCTGCGTGCTAAAGTCACTGCTGTGCAGCTCCGGGGGTACCAGATTCCTCGCGACATCCTCCAGATCGCCAACGCATAGAGAAGCTGCAGCTTCAGAAGAATCGTAGAACGTACACAGAACTACACGACGTAAAATACATGATATTGATAGAACAGCGAGCAAGGGAGCATACTAGGTATCTGGTCGTCTCTCTTTGGGCTTGCACCTCTCAGAAACCAGTCCAGATACAAACTACTGGCAAAATGGAGGTCTGTTGCTGCGCTGCTACTGCGCTGTGTCTAATCCGTAGTTCATCGGCGGTGTGTTAAAGGCCACAATTGTCTTGTGGAACTCCATCACGCCCTGTAAGCACGAAGAAAGCGTCAGCACCATCACCAGCGAGCTTTAAAGCCTTCACAGCTCCAACCCACCTGAACGCTGAGATCCAGTTCGCGTGTAGTCATATCCTGGTCCATCTCCACCTGAACGCCAATAGTACGCATTGTTGGTGCTGCACAAAACAACAAACCCAGAGTCAAAACCAAGTCATCCACCCAAATCCCACTTGTAGCACCCTTACCACTGCAACTACACGACTTTTTGGTAAGTCCGCAGCGGTTGCACTTGTAGTTGGACGGCACCAGAGGACACACATGACCTTTCTTCGGTTCACCACACTACAGCAACAGAAACCAAAGTTCAGCACATTTGCTGTAAAAAAGACCACCAGTTTCCATCTCAATACCTTGCTACAGCGGTAGTTGCCTCGGTTCCTGTTCTGGTTTTTGTTGGCCAGGTCAATGTCAAAACTGGAGCCATCTAGGCCGAGCATAGCGTTGTTACCGTCCTGCATCTGGTCCATGAAGCTCGAGTCGGTGACAGGCATCATGGGCATCGCCCCCATTCCATAATCCATCATACCCACTACAAAATACGCTCATTAGCTTTCCCTTTATGTCTCATTAAAACACACAACCCGCTCGCCCCTTCAGACGACTATTCACAGCGCAACGTACTCCCATTCACATCCATCGGCATATCGTTCATCGTGTGCGGGATAAAGTGACAAAAAAACTGAGAATACACAATTATATCACCTTTTAAACGTTATGTGTACCACTCCACTAACCTCTTATTCGACATCATGCTACATCATGGGATAGTTATATCTCCAGCCCCACTAATCGACCACCCGCCCAAAGTCATCACCATGTCCTTCAGCTTCGGCCAGGCCAGCGGCGACAGCTCCGGCTTCTCGTTCGGCGCCAGCTCCGCAGCCCCAGCCGCATCGTTGACGTCTTCTGCTGCTCCGTCTGGTGGTTTCAGCTTCGGCGCTGCGCCCGCTACGTCCACAGCGCCGTCCTCCGGCTTCGGGTCATCCGCCAAGACGGCAGAAGCTCCCAGCGCTGGCGGATTCAGCTTTGGAGCAGCCAGCGCCACACCCGCAGCTCCCACTGAAGCCAAGAGCAGTGCTGCACCAGCTTCATCCACAGGTTTCAGCTTTGGAGCAGCGGATTCAGCTTTGGAGCAGCCAGCGCCACACCCGCAGCTCCCACTGAAGCCAAGAGCAGTGCCGCACCAGCTTCATCCACAGGTTTCAGCTTTGGAGCAGCTCCAGCTGCTGCTCCAGCTTCCACTTCAGGCTCTTCCGGTTTCTCGTTCGGTGCTAAGGCGCCTGCTGCTGAAGCCAAACCAGCCGCGTCTTCAGGCTTCAGCTTTGGGGCTTCTGCTGCGCCAGCGGAGGCGAAGAGCGCCGCTCCGGCGACGTCAGGATTCAGTTTTGGTGCCTCTACTGGACCGACGGAAGCTGCTAAGGCTGCAGAAACTAAGCCGACAGCTTCAGGCTTTTCGTTTGGAGCTTCGACGTCCGGTACAGCTGCTAGTGGAGTGGAGACAAGTACGGCATCAGCTGCTTCGACCGGTGGGTTCAGCTTTGGAGCTGCAGCGAAGCCCACGACTGCCACTGGTGGAGAGAGCAAGACGGAGACGAGTGCAGCGCCGTCGTTCGGTTTCGGTACGTCCACTGTTGTGTCGAGTGCTAGTGGCTCAACAACGACGGCTTCTACTACAACCACAGCTATCACGGCGCCAGTTACGGCAACGGACAAACCACCTGCTGAGTATATGGGTAAAACCATTGAGGTATATTTTGTGTTGTTGAATGGGCTGGATGAGATAAGGCACTGATTGTTTTATGTGACTACAGGATATCATTAATACGTGGAGCGAGCAGCTGGAACGTAACGCCGACACATTCACGACAGAAGCTGTTAAAGGTACGCTTTTGTACTAGAAACTGTGTTGAACTGCAGCATTCTCACTGACTTTCTGGTCACTGACTGACGTATTTTGGTAAATTGGCAGTTAGCAAATGGGACAACGACCTGATGGACAGCCAGAGAAAGCTTGGCGATATTGCTGGCGACGTACGTCGTATTCAAGTAGCCCAGAATGAGCTGGATACGAACCTGGATACGATTTTTGCATACCAAATGGAGCTGAAGTCGACCCTTGAGGTACGCCAATGTCTTTGTTTCTTGCAGATAAGTTGATTCTCATCGCTGCTTGTTTGTTTTACTTGTAGCAATTGGAAAAGAGTGTGGACAAGATGTACGAGTCGCAAGACCAGATGCCCGTAGCCGCGGACATTGAGCGTGAGCAGACGTTGCAGCTGTCGGTGGATATCGACGATCAGTTGAACTCCATGACAACAACACTGAAAGAGACGGTGGAGAAGCTGAACAAGGCGCAGGACGATGTTGCCGATGACAACAACCCGATGGTACAAATCATGAAGGTACTCAACGTGCACCACAACTCGCTCCAGTGGATCGAAGGTAGCGCTGGTCGGATCAACGGTGAAATTGCTCAGTTGTCGCGCAAGTTGCAAGATTCGTCCATTTAAAGGCCATGCAAAGCATGAAGACAGCCGTGAGTTGCTTATTGCAAGAGGAACTGCTTTGTGACCGGCATACAAATGATGCTCGAGGCTTCGTGATATTTGTTCGAGTCTCGGGCGTCGGTAAGGTATCCCTCGCCAGCCGAATAGATATCGTTTCGCTTTATACACCTGGTGCGATAGTACTGTAGCTTATAACTTGTTGTCTTGTAGTATTCACGCATTCATGATGACAACCGGTATTTCCTTATAGAAGCATTGTTATCGGTCTTCGGTGCTCTGAGGCTGTTGAAATCGTCGAAGCCCCTAGGTCTGTGATCGTCAATCCAGCGCTAGATGGCGGAAGTATTGTTACCGGTAACTCTATTCGGATGGGGGCTATCAACATCGAATATTCACACACTAGGGCGATCGTGTACGTGCAACTTAAGAACCTGCCCGTTGTCGTAGGGAAATGGATTTGGTCATCCAGATGAAGCGTAACTCTATTCGGATGGGGGCTATCAACATCGAATATTCACACACTAGGGCGATCGTGTACGTACAACTTAAGAACCTGCCCGTTGTCGTAGGGAAATGGATTTGGTCATCCAGATGAAGTTGTAAGGGACATTCGAGCATATCTCCATTCTTGGGTCCTGGACATTTCGCTTCTGACACGGTTTGAGTGCAGACGTCTTGTCCACCATGGGGGTGACGCACCGTCACTTTCTGAAGGAGTTGGACTTTGACTTGATCTACGCCAACAGCAGCCGTGTGGTTGTTGACGAAACACTCGACGATAGGGTTTTCATCCAGAGTGAAAACATCACGTGGCATGGACATCACGATGTGAGACGTCCCTCTACTGAAGCATCCGAACCATCGAAGTGCTTTCGATACTGTGCGTTCAACTGCATGGACTTCTACAGGTAATTGCGGGGTGGAGCGCACAGTAATTTCGGTGCTAGCTTCGAGATCCGAGACGAAACGGGCTTGAACTTTGATCGTTGCTGTTACTGTGTACTTGATTGTAGCATGAAGACTAGTCGACTTGTCATCTATCTGAGCATTCAATACACCTGGTAGATCTGCAGGTAGCGTGTACGTGAACGGATAAAGGTACTCGCCGATCTCATACGGAACTGGCAACGACTTGTTTAGAACCTACACGAGCACAAGAAAGAGTCAGTGGAAGGATTTACACTCAATCGTCTGTAGTCTTCTACCTCTTGGGATAAAATTTGATGGAATCGGGAGTGCTGATCTCTTCCCTCTGTCCATTGTGCAATTTCCTCTCCAACAATAGTGCACACCAAAGCTAAATAAGTTAAAGTTAGAATAGCTCTGTAATATATTATTAATACCCATACAAATACTGCTGTACGCACCACCGCAGGTCGATGGCTCGCTTACGAGAACTGTAATGTGGCCAGTGACCAAGTCTCCAGCTTGATATTCGTCTTTGTCGACATTTAGGTAGAGTTCTCCTTTCATTCCAATCGCTCCACTGAATTGTCGGTCATCCAAATGCACTGGGGTCGTCTTTTCGATGTAGTTTTCCTCCTCCATGAACACAACTTCGTCACTCGTCATGGCTCCTTCAGTGCTTTATCTGAGCTTCTTGCTTCCACCACGCTACTGATATCAGTGATGACAAAGTGAATGGCAGATTACACTCGTTACCAACGCAAAGTCGAGCGTTCGTGATGGTGAAAGACATGGGAAGTCCAACATGCAGTACTGAGGATTTTTACTAAATAAGTACATTAGATCTCAAAAGAAGAAGCGCAGTAAGGATGAAGATTCCGAGTCACACATAAGGAACTGGACACCATTCTATGAACGAAGTAACATAGTAAACTTTATTAAAAAGAAAGGACATGAAGCAAAGATCGGCGAGCTTATCATACGTAAATATACCCCTTAATTGAAAGGGTTAATAGAGGTCAAAATCCAAAATGACCCAATTGTAGATGTCAAAATCACAGTGATCCAATTGTCTTTTTAATTAATAGAGGGACATTTGTCTAGACGGACATTTGGGTCACTTCAGACTCTCCATCACTCCCGCCGCTGAAAGTGTCGTTGCTGTCTTGCACTGGATGATCATTAAGATCCATTTGGTTCCGAAGACGTTTCTGCGCCGATACTTGTCCTGTGATTGACGGCGCTTCTTTCTCATGTTTACACCAATAGCTGAAAGACGATTGCTATATTGACGATAGCACATACCGTTTTCTTCTCGCAACGGATGCATCGTGATGTGAAAGCTGGTAAGGCTAGAGCACACCTGGAAATGCCCTCGTACATTGTTTCACTCAATCGAATTTTCGCCACCGATGCGCCATAACCCAGTGAGACGGCCAAAATAGTTTTCTAACTGTCGCTTGAGATCGCTGCGTTTTGGCGGACCTCATCAGGTGTCAGATTGTTTCCTTTTTCGGGTGAACGCAACGTACATAATATGCCAAAACCTTGATAGCCCTTATCGGCATGAACGGCCCACTCATCAGGATAGTTATCTAGCAAAGGCCCATTGTCCGGGAGCCGGTATTCTCCTTCTGCCTTTCGACGAGCAGAGCGATGAAATACTTCATTGTTCCTGAAAAGTGTAATATAGGCAGTGTTTCCTCGGGAGTGGCGAGTGCAATTGACAGCGAGACCTCGGTGGTTGACAGATACTTCAACTTTGAAACCGTTCAACTTGTGATTGGTGTGGTATAGGAATACACAGAAAATCTCACTACCAAATGGTATGAGTCCCACCAACAACAAACGTCTCCCTAAAAAGGTCAACGAGAGTTAGATCTTAACCTGAAGACCAGGAACGATCCCTTACACCGGGTTGGTTTTAACCCTCTGTATACCGAGGTTAGTATAGGTAACCCCTTAAAATAACACTCCACGAGCGACGGCTAGTGTGCAATATCGCGCTTCCGCGCTAACTTCTGTAGTCCCTCAGATGGAGGATACCGACTTTCTAAGCCTGAACAGAAGTACCGAGGCTTTCACCTCGGTGGGTAGTAAAATAATCGCTGGGACCCTTA
>JAIKVB010000468.1:0-25453 GCA_024679045.1 Phytophthora brassicae | reverse complement strand
CCCGATCGTCTGTCAGATGCAGTGGCGACTTGCCAGAAGTTGCTCGACGAGCAGAGTACGTCGCTGTTCGTGATGCGAGGACGCCAACAGGAGGAGGAACAACGCTCGAAGGAGACGAAGCACCTGGCGCAGAAGGCGAGCGACGTGGTGAGCGAGCTACGCCGGAGCTCGGCTCGGGACCTGACGGAGGTCGAACATCGCCTTGGTCACTCTGTGAACGAAGTCCAGCGCGAGATGGGTTCGTACCATCATAACTTGGAGCAGACGTTCCAGCGACATTCGCAGTGGATCCGAGTCCTGTACGACCGAGTGGGGAGCTTGGAGCAACAAGTTGCCTGATGATTGAAGATAGCGACGACCCGGTGTTCAATAAAACATTCACCATCCGTGGAGCTCCTTTTCGTTAAAAGGTATCGGAGCGCCGGGTGCAAGATTTCCTAGAACGTTTCAACATCGTCTATTGTCGTCTCAAGGGGAATAAACAAGTAAGCGATGAGAAGCAGCTGTAAATCGACGTTTCCATTGCTGTCCATCTTGGCCACATCAAACGAAAATTTGATGACAAAATCGTTGACCCCGTTCACATTTACAATATGGATGAAAGCCATTTTGTTAGTGACCTTGACGATGGTAAGATCCTTGACTTCCAGGGGTCTGGGGAGGTCAAATACCGCAAAATAGTTTCCGGTACGTTTGGTTACCCCCCCTTTCCCCCAGAGTGATGTTTATTGGCTAACCAATATTGATTTGAAATACTTATAGGGAGAGAAGGGATAAAAATGTGCGTGTTATTAGAAGGCGGATCGGATGTCATCCTATTCAAGGTCTCCCTGACGCAGTCAACGGAGTCTGCTACCGATCAACTCCGCGCGCGTTTGTTAACAACGCAACAATGCTACAATCCAGGATATTCGGTGTTGGGGCCCTGGCGGTCTTTTCGCTGGAGAGCGCGTCCTCTGGCTGGACAATGCCTGTAACGGTACTGGCCCAGACAGGTGGATTATGACCAATCTGGTGTGTCTACACATTGAGGTGTTTCAACCTATGGGTTAAAACCTCACTTCAAGACTATCATCTGTAATTAATGGGAAACCCACCTATTCGCATAAGTACGGTTCGTATTTATGAGAGCCACAAGACCTCAGCTCCACTCATTAGGGATTGGTGCTTATAAAAGAGTGCACTATCTAGACAGTTTACAGTACTACATCTTTATACCTGAAAATAATATATTCAGTTTAAATCTAACATAAAAGTAAGCAAGTTAATTGGGAGGGCTTCCATATTGACTATGAGAAAGCAGGGCTTTCTTCGGCTATCTTCCGGACAGAGCCCAGGGCGTCTGTCAAGGTTTAAGCTACGCTTCCTCTAAGCTAAGGTGCGTGTGGCTCCCGTCACAACTGGTAGCACTTGTAGTCAACCCCGCGACCGTCGCGAATTGATACAAATAAGTTCTCCATAAGCATGGAAGAACCGAGTCGTCTGCCGCCTCGGCAAGATCTCTCCGATGCCCATTGGGCTACCCCGGAGATGATGATCAGTGTCCTGGGTGACCAGGCTTTCGCTGGATCCCCCACGCTCTCTGCGGACGACCAGCGTGCACGCGTGGAACGTTTCGACAAGTATAAGTCTTCTCTCATCGTGCATATCAAAACCACGGCTCAAGAAGCAGCTCGCGCGATCGTGCGAGCTGAGGTACAAGGCGTCGCCCAAGCTGCTGTGCAGAACGCAGCGTATAATATTCCACGTCCACCCTCGACAAAGGCAGTCAATATGACGGTGCCTAAGTTCGACGGTAAAGAGGCGGACAGCCTTGTGTTTTGGATCCGCGAGATCGAATTTGCGCTGAGCGCTAGACAGATCAACGATGCGCGATCACAAGTCGCTTTTGCAATTTCCAACCTAGGAGGTCGTGCGCGAGGCTGGGCGATAGCCCGTGAGACTTCCACTCCGGGACACCACTCGTCGTGGTCGTTCATGGAACAAGAACTCCGAACACAGTTCTTGTTAGCCAATGTGGCTTATCGCCACCGTTCTCTATTATTGCGCTGCAATCAAGGGAAACGCAATCTTCACGATTATGTCATGGAATTACAGAGTCTACAAGCTGCCATGACTCTATTATTGCGCTGCAATCAAGGGAAACGCAATCTTCACGATTATGTCATGGAATTACAGAGCCTAGAAGCTGCCATGGCCGGCCCTCTCCTCTCTGAGGATGTGAAGGTCACAGTGTTCATGGACGGTATCCGTACCGGTTTGGTACGTACTGAGCTATTCCGTAGGCAACCCAAGACCTTCAACGAAACTGTGCACATGGCACTCCTAGAAGATCACTGTGTGCGCTCAGCTCATGGATATTCAAGCCCTTCTGAGACGACCGAAGGTCCGACCCCTATGGAGATATAAGGTCCGACCCTTATGGGGACACCCTCAGCCGAATCGGCACGTTTCTCTCAAAAGAAACCTCGCGCCAATGGCCGCTGTTTCGGTTGTAACCAAACAGGTCACTTCCGTCGGAACTGACCTACCAACCCGTGGAGTGCCAACCGTACTCGGTCATCTGCGGCGTCGCCAACACTGAATCTCATTGAGTCTGTTAGACAGAAAAAACGACGGCTCCCAGTAGGTGCGGGTCGCCCTGCTGGGAGACCTCGTTCACCTCGGACTACGATGGCTTTGCCATCTCAAAGTTCTATGGAACAAGTCCCTGATACTACAATGTAGCTTTCGGTGGCCGCCACGCGATCCAATCTCGTGGTTGTCACTGCCAGCGTTAAGGGTTTCGAAGAACCAATGACCATCCTGATCGAGTCAGGTGCGTCGTACAATATCGCAACGAAAGCCAGTGTGGCTAGGAACACTACACTTTATGCTCAAGCTTTAGAAGACTCTAAGAGTAATAGTAATGTGTCTGTTCGCCTAGCGACGGGCTCGATTGTATCGACGCGTAAGGTTCTTCTTCCTTTAGCCATCCAATTTGATGATTTGAACCGTTCATTTTCCTAGACATGGATGATTGGTACGACCTGGTCCTCGGCATGCCTTGGCTTACAAAGCACGAGCCTTGGATCGAGTGGCGTAGTCGCACAGTTGGTGCTAGTCACAAACCCTTGGCGGATAGAGCTTTGGCGGGTCATGTTCCCTCATCTACCCGCAAAGGGTTCGTACATGAGTATCGTGTTCCACGCAGTGAAAGATTCTTCGCCGGTTCGGCAGAGCAAGTGTTGTAAATGACTCCACTAAGTGGTCAAGCGGGGGCTCCCACAACGCAGAGCGTTCGAGCTGAGGCAGCTCACGCTGAAGACGATTTAGCGGATGAGGTTTCCCGAACATCACAAGGTGGTCGAGCAGAGGCTCCCACAACGCTGAGCGTTCGGGCGGAGGTAGCCCACGTTGAAGACGCCAAGACCACAGTTGTGGTCGTTAATGCCATCACTGGTCTCCGTCAAGCGGGTGTAGAACTCACCCCAGTGCCATCTTTGGCCACTCTGTTGTAGCTCGAGGAGCTATCTTACGCCGAGTTTCTCGACGAGCTCAAGGACGGTGAATGTGAGGACGTTGTCCTTCTCCACAGCCAAGGTGAGTCAGTTGAGCTGAACAGCTCGTCCGTCATGGACTCAGACGTTCTAGAATAGGAGTGGGTCTCACGACAACAACTACGGTATGGCGCTGCCATCCTCAAGGACCCGACAAATCCGCATTTTGCCTTGTTGAAGAAGTTTGCAGATGTGGTGTCAGAGGACCCACCCTCGATTCTGCCTCCTGATCGCGGCGTCCGCCATGAGATTGACTTGGAGCCAGGTACAAAGTACTGTACGACGCGCCAGAGGCCTCTCCCAAAGGAGCAAGTGGACACCATTGATGCGTTTTCGCGGCTAAACATGCCGCTGGCATTGTGCGCGAATCCAAATCGCCTCATTCATCCCCGACGTTTTGTGTCCGAAAATCCAACGGGAAGTGGCGCATGGTGCATGCGTTCAACAAACTGAATGCCGCCACCATTCTGGCGTCCACGCCGATTGCCCGCGAGGATGTGTTGCAAACAACATGGCAGGTTGCACAGTGTTTAGTGCTCTCGACACGGTCGATGGCTATTATCAATTATTAATGAGGGAATCAGATATTCCTCTTACGGCCGTAAGTACTCCCATTGGGATGTTATGGGAATGGTTGGTAATGCCCCAAGGACTTTCCAACGCTCCAGCCACGTTTAACCGGCTTGTTACGAAACTATTCTGTCCGCTTCGTCACTTCGTACAGATGTGCTTTGACGATATCTTCGTTCACCGCCAGGGTGAAGGAGGTAAGACGGCTGTCGAAATGCACTTGGTGCACCTCCGCGAGGTTTTGTTGTGCATCAGAGAGAATCGTCTCTATGCCAATATAAACAAATGCATCTTCGGTGCCGAAGAGATTCCCTTTTTGGGATGTTTCCTTGGAAAGGAGGATATCCGGGCTGATCCTGAAAAGATCACGGCTATATCTGACTGGTGAGTCCCTTCTTCCCAACGGGATTTGCGCAAGTGGCTGGGTTTGGCCAACTATTTGCACAAGTATAGTGAAAACTATGCCGAACTGGCCAGACCTCTGACTACCTTACTGAAGAAGGAGGCCGATTGGTCGTGGAACGACGAAGCTCAAATAGCCTTTGAGGCTATAAAAGTCAGTCTTCAGAGTGCTCCCATTCTGGCACTACCAGACGAAGAGCGTCCGTTTAGTGTCGTATTTGCCATTGACTGTGGCTTGCTGCAAATGGATGCCGAAGGCAGAGAGCGAGTGGTCTCGTTCCAATCTCGGCAGTTCAAAGCCGCTGAAAAGAACTACCCTGTCCATGACAAGGAACTTCTGGCTATGAAATACGCACCGGTGAAGTTTCGGGTGCATATGCTAGGCAGTAAACCCTTCTTGATCTACACAGATCATGCCTCTTAAAGGACAGCGACCTCGTCGCCTCATCTGTCACATCGCATGGCGCGGTGGTTGTCATTCTTTGCGGATACAACTTCAAGGTGGAGTATAAGCCAGGAAAGCAAAACAGCCTGGCTGATGTTCTCTCTAGGAGACTGATTACGAGCTGGCACACGTTGTGTTTCTCGAGTCTCCGATCCACGAGCTCACCCGTGAAGCTTACGGCTATGACGACGATCTGAGGGATCTAGTCGACGCTCTGGGAACCGGTTCGGGAGTCAAGAAGCAACTCAGTACTCGCCAGCAAGCAAAGTTGCACAGGTTCACCCTCGCGGAGGGTCTACTCTACTATCAAGTAGATAAAGGGGATGCACCTCACCTTGTCGTTCCCAACGATGAGGACATTCGTCATCGCATCCTTCTTGATGCGCATGACACTGTCAACAGTCGGCCATTTGGGTCGAGAAAAGACGTACACGTCTGTGGCCCGGGATTTCTGGTGGCCACACATGTATAAGTGGGTTCGCTCTTACGTCAAGACGTGCGAAACATGCCAGCGGGTTAAACCCTCTCCTTCATCGGCGGCGCCGCTCATGAGTCTGCCTGTCCCCGCGGACTGCTGGCGCTCGGTGAGCATGGATTTCATTGTTGATTTACCACCCGATGGACGTGGCCACACTGGGTGTTGGTTTTCGTATGTCGTCTAAGCAAGATGGTTAGGCTTGTGGCCGTTACGCGCAGTGTTACTGCCCCTCAACCTCCCCAGCTCTTTATCGAAAATGTATTTCGCCAACATGGACTTCCCGAGGCGTTTGTCAGTGACCGCGACCCTCGCTTTGTGTCCCATTTCTGGCAACACCTCTTCCGGCTTCTAGGAACGAAGTTGGATATGTCCACAGCGGACCACCCCAGACCGATGGTCAGACTGAACGCGTTAATTGCGTCCTCGAGGACATCTTGCGCAGCGTGTGCGTTGAAGATCCCACCACGCGGAGTACACAATTGGCTCAAGTTGAGTTCGCTATAAACAATGCAATGCATGCGTCCACAGGCTTCACGCCGTTTTACGTTAATGGCTTGCGCCATCCGCGTACACCTTTGGCGTTGCCTCCGACTTCCCGTTTGGGTGTGGGAGGGATTGAAGGAGACGACCTGAGAGGTCTTAAGGGCCTTCGCCCATCCGTCAAACGGAACCTTCTTACGTTTATTGAGGCTGGAAAAGCCATTCAATGCGCGTTCGAGACGCTATAGCTGCGGCACAAGACGTGCAGAAAGAGAACAGTGACCGCCATGGGCGTAAGAATATGCAAGTGTTCCAAATTGGAGATTTGGTTTTATTAAACGCCCAAAAATTTGCCTATCGACTCTGTGTCTTCGATAGACAGCACTAAGCTGCGTCCGCGCTTCATAGGTCCGTTCTCGGTCATACGCGTTCATGACAAGGCCTACACGCTGGATTTGCCATCGGCTATGGCTACCCATCCCACCTTTTACGTTGGCATGCTTAATGCTTACCATGAGGGGGATCTCCCTGGGGTGCCACAGGAGGATCAGCCAAGTGACGCATGGCGTTCGCCACAAACGGGACATCATCTCCTCGTTTGGCATCGCCACAGGCGACGCAACAGGCCGAGCCAGACCCTCTGCAGGACGCGACGCCACAGGTTGCTGGGCAACTTGCCGCTCCAAGCGCTCCACGCGATCGTACAAGGTCCGTATCCACTCGGAATGGTCCTAGAACGTATGTTCCAATCCTCGATGGTACACACCAATCTCGCGATGGACTTCGCTCACAGAGTGATCAAGTCGGCGTTCGGCCTCAGCCAGGTCTCGCGCAGTACTCCGGCGTAGCTCGCTCATCCCGTCGCTCGCCTTCCGCGCTAAGCCCACTGTCTCCTTCGAACGCCGTTCTTCCTCCTGCTGGCGTCCTCGCATCACGATTAGAGACGTACTCTGCTGCAGTGCTGCCACGCCACGCAGCCAAGTTGCTGTCGCGAGAGAGAAAGGAAAGGAAGACGCAGCGCGAGAGTCCCTACTCCGTGGAAAGGGAACTTCCCCAGCCGAACCGGCTCGTCGAGAAGCTTCTGGCAAGTCGACACCGCGTCCGAAAGACGATCTGGTTCCGCCTTCGAAGGCCGTGAGTAGCCCAGCTCGGTCGTAGACCTCTCCGTCCTCCTCCACCTCTAAGGGGTAATGATGGCGAACATCACTTCAACGTGGAGACGTTGGTGGATCACCGTAGGAGCGGGGGCGTCGACCAGCTTTCGGTGAAGTGGCGCGGCTACCCGTACGCCGAGAATACGTGGGAACCGGAAAGCCTCTTCGTTGAGAACTGCGCTGATCTCGCGACCGCTTATAGGCGCTCCCATGGAGCCTGTCAGCGCTAACCGGTCCTAGCAAACTTTGAGATTCTATGGGCTGTGACTGTCGTGATTTATGCACCTTTGCAATCACCTCTTCGAGAACAACTTGTGGCGTGGGGAGGAACCTTGGGTCCATACGCTGATACCACTTGTTATCGGCCACCAATTTCGCGGCGCGAAAACGCAAGCGCCTCAGGGACAGCCAGTCCAGTCGGTGCGGCGAGTTCCAGAACTCGGGAAGGGGATACCCCAGACGTTGGATCCATCCTTCAAGCTGGTAGTCGAAAGCAGCACGAAGAGTTGGAGTATCCTCGTCGAGGACTATGGGACACTCCTCACAACTTGGCGCGGGTCTGCCAGGTGGGCGGCTGAGCTTCAAGTAGGAGGCATAGTCCCTAAGGGTCCGCACCTTGCACGCTAAGAGGTGTTCTCGCGTACGAGAACCATCGATTCGTGATCTCGCTTGCAACTGGGGCTCCGTTCCACGGAAGCTCGAGGAAGATCAGATCCCTCAGTTACCTGCCGTCGGCTTTCAGGGTGGAGTTGACTGAGGTCAACACCCTCCTCCTCACCCGCGTTGGTGACTATCATAGTCATTGGTGATGGAGTGGCCGGTTCGGCTGGGGAAGTTCCCTTTCCACGGAGTAGGGACTCTCGCGCTGCGTCTTCCTTTCCTTTCTCTCTCGCGACAGCAACTTGGCTGCGCGGCGTGGCAGGACTGCAGGGGTATAGAGCTCGCTGCTGCTCTGTGAGCTGTGGAGACGACAATGCAGACTTCTCTTCCTAGTCCGACTCTTCGAAGTCGACTTCTACGACATCGTCGAGGGCTCTCTCGGCCTCGCGGACGTCTCGTATGCGCTTCAGCGCCTCCGGAACGGACTCGTAGGTCGACTTCTTGGTAGACTCTTCGGGTGCCAGAGGTTCAGCGTCCTTCTCTCTGCTCGGGGTCGTTTCGACCTGCTTCTGCAATGTGTTCTTGGTCGACAGCTTCTCCTTGAGTCAGTCGGAGTCCTCGTCCGACGCATGGATTGTTTGCAGGCCGAAGTCGACAGTGTCTCCCGTGTGGCTGTCCGACATTTGGGGATCTCGGGATCGGGATCGTTATGCCTGGAAGCATTGGCAGCCTCATACGACTTGGGCTTGAAGTCTTTCGACCTCAAGGCCGGGAGCTTGTTCTTTGGGGTCTTCGGCTTCGCGGTTTTCGCTTTGGGCGTTGCCTTTCCCGCAACGGGTTTATTTCTGAAAGTCTTCCTCGCGATCGGAGGTTCTGGATCAGTGGTCGTAGACGTCACAGGCTCTGTCGACACGTGGGTGCCCTTGGCAAGCGCCTTCTTGGATTTGGTAATGCTTTTTCAGAGCTCGTGGTTGTCGGCGTCTCCTTCGAGGCTTCTTTGAGGGTGCCCTTCGGGCTGGTTGTTGCATCTTGAGTGGTGGGAATCTTCTTGGGAGGCCCGTAGGGCTCGTCTTCTTGGCGGATGTCTTGTCCCCCGCCGTGTTCTTGGGGCTTGAGGACTTCTTGGCGGGGGGCATGTCCGTTGGACCACTTGGACTCAGGGTGGCGAATTTGGAAATGAGGTTGAACCTCCGAGTGCGGCACTGAGTGCGCGTGTTTCGCTGAATTCCCCTTCTTCCAAAATTTTCGTCTAACAGTGCTTCCAGTTTGGATATGGGAGGGTGTAACGGGGTCTGGCTCATACATATGGATTATGACCAATCTGGTGTGTCTACACATTGAGGTGCTTCACCCTATGGGTTAAAACCTCACTTCAAGGCTATCATATGTAATTAATGGGAAAAGCACCTAGACATATGGATTATGACCAATCTGGTGTGTCTACACATTGAGGTGTTTCACCCTATGGGTTAAAACCTCACTTCAAGGCTATCATATGTAATTAATGGGAAAAGCACCTATTCGCATAAGAACGTTCGTACTTATGAGAGACACAAGACATCAGCTCCACTCATTGGGGATTGGTGCTTATAAAAGAGTGCACTATCTAGACAGTTTTACAGTACTACATATTTATACCTGAAAATAATATATTCAGTTTAAATCTAACCTACAAGTAAGCAAGTTAATTGGGAGGGCTTCCATATTGACTATAAGAAAGCAGGGCTTTCTTTGGCTATCTTCGGACAGAGCCCAGGGCGTCTGTCAAGGTTTAAGCTACGCTTCCTCTAAGCTAAGGTGCGTGTACAATGCCAGTGGGTACTCGAGCCAGGAAGTCCAAGACACTGCAAAAAGCTCATAACAAGCATCAAATTATTTCCTCCGAACGCGACCGACCGCGTTCGACCAGCAGACCGGTTCCCGGTACAACGTACCAAGACGCACTGGCGTGCGCTGTGTGAAGCGAGGAATATGAAAACCATCCGAGTCGGGAATTGGGCAACAAAGTCAGAAGCTTTAGCAATTTTTTTTTTTGAGACACCGGCGAGTGTATCCGAGCGGTCAACCTGGAGATGGACGTCAACACGGCCAACTGGGCTAAGAAGTCAATGCTGCAAAGTGGTCTCGACGTCCCTGCACTCGGGTGCCTGTCTGGCTGTCCGTTCACGTTGAAGGCGCCGGACCGGATAATTTTGTGCAAATGGGTCCGTGATGCCTGGTCTCATGTTGCACCTTCGCCTATAATTGGGGGGGGTTCGAAAATGCAAGTTGATCGAGAAATCGGGTGAAATAACTCAGCACATCGAGCAAAATGCAAGTGAGGATGCCATTGTAGTTGCAGTGCTGAGTACGAGGTCATTTGATCGAGAGGTAGGCGAGTTTAGCTTAGAGGACGACTTCGACGATACCCTTCGTACTGTAGTGCTAAATCATATATATGAGCTTCGTCATTCTAAATTAAAGGGCTTTGCTTATCTGGTCTCTTTACGTACACCTTGGTGTATAGCATAACATAGGTAATTCGGTAACGTTGCCTGCAACCAGGGGAAATACTATGGGCCATTATTGTCTGCTGGGAATTCCCGAGATTTTGGAACCCTCGTGTTTTCATTGGTACTCCGCCATTTGCGTAAGTTGGTCAAAGTTTGCATAAACTGGAAATCGGGGGTACGGTATCCTGATCCCACCCCAAAAAGTTGGAGACCGGAGTACGGAACCCAGGTTGGGATCGGAGGGATTACCCACTCAACAATATATACATTCTGTAATTTCTGGCGTCAAATCGTTTTTAGAGCCCAAAGCTAGAAAGCTCATTGCTTTAATTTCACTCTCGGTCTCTGGGTATGAAATGGCCAAGCCGAGAGCCACCTATCCGGATATACAGAATGCTAGTACGTCTAGGATCTGTTCCTATTAGAGCCCAGCAACCCCATAACCTTACCCACGTGGCTGGGATCCGTACCCAGCTGATAAGAATGGCCATAAGGAGGGTCATACATAAGAAATGACAGTATGTTTCGATATGTGCAGCCCATCCTGCTGTTTGGTTTTACATTGATAATACAAAAGATTATAATATTATTATAATATTATTATTATACCGCAAAAGTCTGATAGATCTGGCGCCGTCTCTAAATCATCTTTGTCGAGTGCCAATTCTTTGAGAAATCGGGTTGTCTCTCATTGGCCAATCAAAATAGCGAATGTCGGTGGTTGGACGCCAGCATATTAACAAGTCAAGGTAGTAAACTAAGCTGGCGAAAGCACCGGACGCCATTAACAAACTCTCCCCGCACCGCATTAAGCTCGCCCATACCATCGAGTGACAGAGTAGCAATACCTCTCGACAGCGAGACCTGAGTGGGGTTCTGCAAGCGTCGCGACTTTTCGCGCTCTACGCTTCAGTACTGGGAGCGTCATTACGCCGCGATGCAAGTGTGGCGCGATACGTCAACGCCTTGCTGAGATGGGCACATCAAAACCGTGTATGCCCCTGCTGACTGTACATCTGTGGCTCAACCGCTTGACGTGGCAGTAGTAGCGCCTTTCGAGAGTAGCCTGAAGCCCGAAAATACCACGCTATACAGTCACCGCCCACCGCCACGTATAGCTTGGGAACGCGGGTGCGCTATGTTCCTGCGCTCTATGTACGCGCGTCGAACAATCCGGAGTGAGACTATTCTTGAAGGCCGGTCCATTCGTTCCTTTTGGTCCGGCACCGATGTCTTCCCCGGTCGAGGTGGTCTCCACCAAGAAATAGTAGTATAAGTACATAAAGTGTATTTGCCACATCACACCAAAACAATGTAAATTAAAAGTGAAGTGTCCCCTGATTGGTTAGCTCATAGTACAGACAAGCTCACAACTGCCAAATCTTTCAGGTGCCACATCTATCAGATTTTTGCGGTAGACTGTGTCCGTTGCATTGAAGCGTGTCCGTTGCATTTTTGTCGAAATCCATCACGTGAGGTTACAAAACAAAATCAATATAAACGGGTAAGTTTGTTGCATTTGTAAAATGGCGCCCAAGACCTAGCAAGCTCTTCCTGCCTGTGGTTTTGTGGCCAATCTCCAGCTCGATTCCGACATCCTCAAAATCTGCAAGATGAGGCAGCTTGACGTACCTACGTCCATGTCGTTAAGAAGGTCGGGACGGGACAATGACCCACTTCGTGAGCAATCTCAAGTGAAGAAGTCATCAGCCGCGAATTGGAGAGGTGAAGCAAGCTCTACGTCAAGTGATATTGTTCCTCGATGATATGTGGAATCCGACTAGTTTCTCGCTCATGCGCTCGCAACCCTACGCGGAGATCAAGAACCACACCCAGACTATCCGCAAAAGGACGTCTCTGCCGCCAAGAAGACAATGAAGGCCGGGTGCCATCCAGCATGATGTTTGTGTTGGCGGAAGGCATACGTCTGCATTTTTTCGATGGCTGCTTCATCTCCGCGTTGATGCTGCTTTCACGATCGTGGAATTTAAGTCGGCTTCTGTTGCTGTCCATGGCGATCAGGTGCACAGTGATGTTGAATTCGACCGTGCAAGAGGAAGCGTCGTCTTACGGATAAAACGGTGGGCGAGTTCAAGTACGACGTATGCGGAAAGGTTTGCACAAAGAGTGCATCGTTTAGGTAGCATGTTGTTTTAGGACATAAAACGAGTAGTTCGTAGTAGTGTGCTTTATTAGCTAAAACAATTCACGTTGGGCACCTGCATCACTTTGAGCTCTACAGTTAATGCCCAAACCATTGTCTAATTCTTATCTCCATATCCCCAGTAGAGTGTATAGTGATTAGGCTCGTGAAACGCGAAATTGTTTCTGGTATAGCAGCACGCTCCATTGTAGACGTCAGTGGCATCATTGTCACCAATGCCTCGTCGAGTTGTACTGTCGAACCGAGAAATGCGAGTGGGGATGCGGTATGAGTTCGGTCTACAATCTCAACATGGTCTCTTCTTGTACTGTAAGGAAGCGCTCAAAGATCCACGAGATGCAAGCGGAGCTCGTCCACGTCGATCTTAAAATGGCTCTTTATTATACGTCGGCTCTTGAATATGCGTAGGGGTATACTGGCCTTATGCCAATTGATTTTCCAATTTAAGACAAAATCTAGAGGCATGAGGGTGCGTTAACCGTTTAATTGAATCATCGAAGTCAGCTCGTGAACACAGGGACGACCATGCACTCTTCGAAAAAACCCATAACACTGATCACGGTCCAGGCGCTGGTACACGGTCGCACGCCCAATCTGCCACAGAGTATGCGGTTTAGCGAGGACCAACACTGTAATTTCTCGGGTAACAGCTGCAAAGCAATTTCTCTGGAGAAGATATGGAGCTCGCAACATGTTGCGTTGAGCTAACAAGCATGTAGAACTCGCACCTGCATTAAACCATGGCAATAGACACATGTACAGATCACCGCTACTTCGCAGCCAAATCTTACACTTCTCATGACTTTTTTTTTTTTTCTGATTAAGGACACGTCGACGCCCCCATCGTATAACGGTCTTAAATACGTCTTTTGCTTCCGTCTTCGTTTCATATAATACAACAGAGCACCATTTTCTATTTCGACAATCCTCTGCAACGGACACAGTCTATAATCATATGATCTTTTGTATTATCAATGTTAAACCAAGAGCTGTACATAGTCGAAACATACTGTCCATTCTTATGTAACGGTCCTCCCTATAAATGACCCTCCTTAGTCTTGCCCTGCAACCAGGGATGATAGTAGAACGTTTTTCTTCCAAACTACTATAGTAGCTCCGTATTAGTTACTTCAAAGCTACTAGTGGGATAGTAGCTTCTGGTCAGCCTTCTAGGCTACTACAGTAGTAGTACTATATTAATAGTAGTTGACTATTACTAGTCGACCACCAAAATGCGACTGTCTAAAACGAGCTGATTGCTGCATAATGTTACCACATATTATGTAGTGGACACCACGTCCACACGGAAACCTTTTTTTGGTGAACCGCTGCGCCGGTCAAATCCCGCGCAACTCTCTTGTTGGGTCAAATTAGAGCCAACGCCTCCCGTTTTGGATCAGCTCGGAATCAACTCCGTTTTGGTCAACGGCAGATCAAACAATATTACAGCCAAGAGGTACTATTATTAGACGAATGTTTTAGTATCTAGATTTTAGCTCTAAATATATGGCCTATCTCACTGCTCAACTGAAAGATTTTAAAGATTTTTGAGAGCAAATATGGGATTTTACAGTATCTACAAACATATTTGGATGATAAAGGCGTGAAGCTCCCATATAGCACTGGAGCAACAGCGTCAGCTTTTTCGATTTGCTCACTTTAAATTTTGCCGGCGATCCAACCTACTTTGTCTCAAGACAACCACCTTGCCTACTTCCTCGTCCGACTAATATCGATTCGCACTATTTGCCCAATGAGTGCCGTGTCGGGTAATTTCACTCTGACACCAGCTTGTTCGAGGGGTCCGACATGAGCGACGTATCGTCGTGAGATACTGAGCTTCTACCCAGCCGATCGTCATCGTCGAGCTGTGATTCTCAGGAATTTAATGAAGCGGGGCATCAAGTTGAAGACAGCAGTACAAGTGACCAATCAAATCCACTCGTTGGAGTCGAAGCCGTTCCGGGGGCCAAGTTGGTGACTTATCAAGGGTATTCATACGCATACTACCACGTGACACAGACAAAGCATTATCGTTGCAGTGCATATCACCGCACCGGCTGTACAGTGAAGTTTTACGTGTCGGAGCAGGGTGCGGTGGTTAGCGGGTCCCATAAATTCGACTGCGTCCCCGATATGCATCTGGTTCCAAGTGGAACACCACCAAGTTTCGAGGGCTGCAAACAGCAAATGCTCCTCGCCACAGACGAAGTTTGCACTCGAGTTGTGCAACTTATTTCAACGGACGAAAATTATTTGGGACCAGTTTCAACAGCGACGACAATACCGTTATGCAAGGAGTTACTACAAAGCAGATTTTAGGTCGGCTTTATCGGACCTGGGCGGACCCATTTGGTAGAGACATGTTTGGCCGACTCGAAACAGAGCCTTGGTGCGATGTTAAGAACAATTCAGGTCTCAAGTTTTTCCAGTTTCACTTCACTTACTTTGAAGACGACATTCAGCATCGCGTCATCGGCTGGGCGCACCCGCAACTAATGGATCGAAAGAAGCAACACCAGTGCTCCATTTTCATCGATGCAACTTATCGCTGTGTACCAACCCACGTTTACCAGCTTGTGGTCGTGATGATGTACCATCCGATTTCTGAGCTGTACCTTCCAGTTTGGTACGTTCTCACGTCTGGAAAACAAGTCGGATTTACGAACACTTGCTGCACTACATATACGTTGCGTCGAAAAAGCAGCTGAAATAAGCTCATATTGTGTGCGACTTCGAGTTTGCTCTAATTAAGGCGGTCCAGAACCAGTTTCCAGAATCTAGCATAGTGGGCTGTCTATTTCACTTCAAGCAAGCGCTGCGTCGTACGATGCTAAATTTGAAAATACCTGAAGCTGAAGTGAATATCTCCATGCGCGAGGGATGCATCGACAGCCACACTGTAATTCGACGATGTGACATCGTGTTACAACGGATCCCAGCAGTTCGACGTATGATCTAGATAAAAGGTTCGACTGATTAGCGACATTTCAAACCGCCGCGCAAGTGCCCCAGCGCATGGTTTATCCTAAGGTTCGACTGATTAGCGACATTTCAAACCGCCGCGCAAGTGCCCCAGCGCATGGTTTATCCTGGTGCGCCAAATTTCGAGTCTGATCCAGATTTGCAAGTCGATTCGGACTCAGATTTGGACTCAGATTACTCAGATAACGACAACGAGTCTGTTAGGTCGATGTCTCCCGAATACTGAAAAGTAACAACAGGACTATGATAACGACAACGAGTCTGTTAGGTCGATGTCTCCCGAATACTGAAAAGTAACAACAGGACTATATTGCATTAACCCATTACATTTAAATACATCAAAAAAATCGTATTTGAATGTATCTAAATAAATTGGCACAGATTTCGATATATTATTATATTACTCTTATTAAGGTGGAATTATTAAACAACTCTTGTTAAGGTGCATATTCGCATTCAATCCTTAAATATACGTCTTATGATAAATATAAAGTCCACAATTTAAGATATATTCAAGATTGAGGAGCATCATCACATTCCTTTAATATACGTATTATGATAAATATATCGTCTAAGAGAGATTGACTAACGTCTTGTATTAACAGACTGCAGATATCATCAGTTTAAATAGAGTAATACATGCATTCACAGTTCGTCTTGTATTAACAGACTGCAGATATCATCAGTTTAAATAGAGTAATACATGCATTCACAGTTAGATTGCTCCATACCAGACCCTGACCACCACCCTTGCTTGCACGCTACACTAGTATTTATAGATGTGCAACCCTTACGCAAAAATGCACCATGATCCGGTACAATGAACTAATTTAGGTCTGCAAACGGTCCTGCAGTTCTTGTGCGACGAACCGTTCATTCGTGTGACGAAATACCACTAGCGGAACGATAATCTGCCAGTTGAACAACTCGCCAGACCCCACGTTGCTGCCAGCCGAAAAAAGCGCGAGTTCTTGAGCCAGTAGCAGGACACTCGATTCTGACTGCGTTGTTCAAACGATAATCTCACTCTCAAATTTCTTCTAATAATAGTACTGACAACAACGGAAATATCCGGCACCACTGAATGCCATCCTCCATAGTGTACGATCTGCCACCGGTCCCGACCAAAAAATCGACATTAGGTTTGATTGAATAAAATCTGCGACGAAAAGAAATAAAAAAAATAAAAAAAATCTAAACATCCATATGATTGACAAGAAAAGGGACTGTAATTCAGTCTGAAACCTCAGGGAACTTCGGAATAGCCTTCTCGAAGGAACGAATTATCGTCTTCTTTTTATAGCATTCCAAGCCACAATTGTTGAGTTGATAGCACGAGGGTTGCTTTTGTTTAGCGGCCCCCATGTACTTCTACCAGGGCTATTTCTAATATTTGCCTTCAGTGGCCCCATTACCCCCACGTCAAGTGGCTGGCAACAGCAGTGCTGTTTGAAGGTAGTGGGATTATTGTAGCATTAGCGCCTTTTGGCTACCAGTCGCTGTCCTTCTTCCGATACGTGACACTCAAAGTTGTCAACAAGAAGGACAGCGGGTGTTTCTATTTCATACCTTAACAGTTTTTTACGTAAAATTTCCATACATTGGAGTCCATCCACGCGCTTTCCTGAACAGTGTAGAAGTGTTCACGGGGGTACTCTTCCAGCTCACTCTGATCGATCCGCCCGGAACAACACGGAAAGAGAATCGGCATCTTCATTCCTAAAAAAAGAGTTAAAATATTTTTACAAAAATCATTAAAATTAATTTGATTTTACCATCGTCGCGTGCAGTAAGGACTGCTATCATGCGTACTGCATGGTTTTTCGCCCCCAAATGCGAGCCGAGTCTTTTCTTCCTCTCCCAGCCCAAGACTTGAAGGGGGGCATGTCAAACATAATGGCGGTTTCGTCAACGTTGAAGATGCCCCCCCTCAAAAGCCGCATATTTGTCCCAAAAAACTATAGCAAAATTATTTCGCGTTTCTTCTAAGTCCTCGTAGGACTTTTTGGCTGCTAGTGGTTTCTGAGAAGAAAAACCGTGGTTGTAGGACCAAAAATGTAAAAAAATCCAAAACAATACATTATGAAACAAGAAAATTAAATATTTGCGATAAAATTACATTATTATAAATAATAAATATATTACCCGTTAGCGAATCGCTATACCATCCGCTCTAGCGCGCTGTCGCCATCAGATTTCTCTTCAGTGAGATAAGAGGACATCCAGACCGGATGGATCTTCCACATAAACTCTATCATGCCTGCAGTAGATAAAATATACAGAAAAACTTAGCCAGGCCATTTATAGACTAATACGAATAACAAGGATAGCTTACAGGTTCATCACGCCTTACGTCCTTCATGAATGTTAAAAGGTCCACGCCAGGAAATATTTCCTTGGGCCCTCGACCTTTGAGAGAGCGTGAGGTTGCGCGGCCCTTGAACGCTTCAATGGCTGCTCCCTGATTCTTCGAGTCGTAGAGTGTACAACGGGGTATGTTTAGCAGTTGGGAATCAGCCCCTACTCCGATCCGGGTCACGACTGTCAGCGCCCCGCGCTTCTGCTTGATCATGCAGCTCCTCTCAACTCACGTCATAATGGAAAATGAAATGAGGAATTACGCGCAAGACGGTGAAGTTTTACTTCCTCGCCAGTCATATTTTATTCGTAGAGCATTGGCGCAAACTTGCTTCAAATGCAAGATGGAAATTAATTATGAGTCTGGTACTTTTGCATTTTGGATCGGACACTTAAAAAACTGTTTCAACCGGATACATTTTCATAATTGGTGGTACTCGTGTCTATTTGTGTAATATCGGAGAGCAGCTTCGCAATTTGGCAATTCATTCGGAGTACGTACGTAGGCAAATGCCTGGTGCTTGCAGTTCGTGTGCGTAACACGCGGATGCAAACCCAGGACCCAGCATGGTCACCAACTGAGCGCAGCGAGGTGCTCCCCCTTTAGGGGGATGGTAGAGGTTTTTTAGGTTTACATAATATATACAAGCGAAGGCGAAGCCGTAGCGGGGTTAGGGTGTGTCACCAACGAGCGATGCGAGTCGCCAGGGTTTTTTGGGATAGTGCGGAGCGCGTAGCATGATGATATGGGTACATACGTCGTCCGTGAAGTGATAAGCACGTGATGTTTGTAGTCCGTGTTCGTAGCTCGCGGATACAAACCCAGGACCATGCAAGGTGACCGATCGATGATGCAAAAGTGACCAATTGCCAATATAATATTGAAAGCGACCGATAAATAATGCAAAAGTACCCGATTCAAAATCTCCACCCATGCAAGATGATTGGATAAAATAAAATAATGTTTGTATGGATGTTGATTAATGATGAGATCATAAGTCGGATTTCTGTGTCTGCCGGATATTTCTGTCGTTGTCTGTAGTAATCAGATGGTGTAAAACCGATCATTATATCCAGCTGACATAGGCAGATATGAATGTGTATTTTTTACTATAACAGAGTGGTAGAAAAGCTAAATCCGAGTTCTGGATGTAAAACGTCCGGTGTGCAAATCATAAGCGAAGAAGAGAGAGTGTTTTTATGCAGTTCTGCTGTATATTGCCTAGCACTGTTCGAGTCCGAGCAAGCAAAAGTTTCACGGTCTGCGCTCCCAAAGGAATACAATATCAGACCTGAGCGATGAATAAATTATCATTTTAGCTTTTAAACGCCATACTTGCTGTAATCAACCGTGTATTAACAATACGTATCACCTACACCGTTTATTTAATATATTTTTTATGCAATACTCTCGAATGTCCACTGTCCGATGGGAATTCAAAGCTATTTTTCGCAAAGTCGACAGCAACCTGGGCTATATATCCAGGGGCTGTTTTACTTCAAATCCGACTGACCTTCGGTTTATGTATAAAAAATAAGGGCGGCCGTGTTTATAAATCGATTGATTTACAGAGAAATAGGACATAACACATGACTATCACAATATCACTTAGATATTAATAGCCCATCGGGCAATGAGGTTATCGCTACTATAGTACTAGGAGTTTGCTCCACGACTCAAAGTAATAGCTACTATAGTAGGTTATTTGTAACTTGCTATTAGTTATTACCACACTATTATAGTACTATCAGCCAAAGTTACTGTCAATCCCTGCCTGCAACGTTAACTTAGAAAGGGGTGAAATTATGTGCCTGAAAAATGCCTGCGGTTTTAAAGAGCAGTGAGCGAAGCACGCGGGCTTAAACCCAGGCCCAACCGTGGTCACACCTATACCAACGTAGGGTTGTTTTGATTTATCAGGGCTTGCATAGGGTGCTGCAGGGTGGTATGCTCGACGTCGATTCTTCCAACTTTTGAGGATTTGGTGTCCTCGTGACACCCGTCATCAGCATTTTGATTTAAGTTCCTATATTTCTCTTACATTGCAAACAAAGTCAATGTGATACATATTTTCCAGATTTCCTGAACTACTTCCCATTGACGCGGGACGAATGCATCAAAACACAAGGTGTTTTCATTTACGGCACATGATTTATTTGAAAAGGTCAGTTCTTCCAGCCTTCTATCCTACAGAATGAGAGACGCTCAACTCTTTTAACGGCGATAGAAGCTTTCAAGTCGGCTAACCCAGCGTGGACCAAGATACAATGTGTTGTTGTTGATAATGACTTTGTGGAATTGAGTGTGCTAAAAGCTGCACTACCTGGCGTTAGGGTTCTCCTCTGTCAGTTTCACGTGAGTAAGTACCCGTCTGAAGAAACAGCGTCGGCTGGCTTCGGATTTACAGCGTGGCAAAAACACAACTTCGAGGCATTGTGAATTTATTGGTTTACGCGAAAACGGAGGTCGAGTACATGAAACATCTGAGGTACATGCATCAAGTCACGAAAATGGGTTTTTGTGCTGGTAGCGGTGACGCGGGTGCGGATGGTGGAGATGACTTAATTATACCAACCGACTCAGTTAATTTTGTGCTCGACCCGGAAAATTATGTGCCTTATTTTGGTTATGATGTGCCCGACCTGAGTAATTGTGCCCGACTTGAGTAATACTGTGTCCGACTGATTAATACTGTGCCGAACTTGAGTAATGTTGTGCCCGTTCTGAGTGTAGCTAAAAACGATATGGACTATATGGATTCTACGCACCGTTTAGATTATTATTTTGCTTAAAACTGGGACATTGCCGGGATCTACGGTGCTCTTACACGTTAGAGAGTTCGGTAACGCTTGGAACAACACATACAACCGACACGAGTCCTCATGGAAGCAACTTAAAGATATGCTGCACTCACTAATGGGACTAGATGAGTGCATCGCATCTATTATGTACTATCAAACTATGACAGAGCAGAATTTTCTACAAAAAGTGTACAAACTGGCGATTGTACATTACCCTAACTACGATAAAGAGATGACTCATGTGGCAAATTTTGTGAGTGAGCACGTCTGTGAGCTCATTTATGAGCAGTGTGACTATATGACGAGCTTGCTACAGATATTATGAGCCGTATCCAAACGTCATTAGTATTAATAGCGAGGACACGGAAAATAGTGCCATGGACAACTGGAATGATGAGTATCTCTTTATGACAACTCGATTGCTTCCTTGCCAACACATTTTCTACCTTCGGATGTGAAGGGATTCGAGACGGTTATTCCAACTCTCAAGCTTAACCCAAGGTGGTTATTGTCGTCGCTTCGTATATCCACCCCTCGAGATGATGCCCCCTCCAAGTCGTTTGCTATTGAAACTGTAAGAACAGATACCAGCAGTCCTTGGGACTCCAACAGAAAGTTTCGAGAGGCCCATCAAATTGCGAGCAGCATTTCCGACTTTGGGAATGAAGGAATATCGGTTAGCAATGAGTGCACTGAGCGAAATCGCGTGTGTGTTTAAGAAAAGAAGTTTGATATGTTGACGAGCTTGGTTATGTACGTCAAAGCACTGTGGAGAATGACGAAGTTGTAAATGTAGATACTTTGGAAACCGATAATTTACGAGACAGTGTGAAGACTGATACAGTACAAGAAGGTAGTACGGAGACTGATGTTACGCCAGATCAAATTGTACATATTGACAACGTCAATATTGCTAATGAGTCGGACACACACCAACTCGCCCAGTCGGGTACTGATATCACGCAGCCGGGTGTGCAATCTACTGGGTCATCTGCTACTGTGTCTCCGGTTGCTGGTCCAACCGTGACAGAAGTACCGCAATATTCCAATCGAGTACTCTCAGTCGACCTTACAACCGACTTGCAGATTGCGAGTCCGGTTTGAGCATGGGCGACCAAAACAAAAACCTAAATCTAAAATGGCCAAGAAAAGTACTGGAATAGCATTGCACGAAACAACTCCAACATGAACGAGATATAATTAACTCTTGACACCATTCAAATACTCTTCGGGATGCGACTAGTGATGGTAAAGAACGCTGCTGGTTGGAAACGTTTTTAACTTCGTACCTTTTTAGAATCACTTCCAAACATTAGGAACAGTTTTCAACCTAGAAGGTATTACCGTTGAACGCTCAAATAGAAGGATGTACCGCAATAAAAGGCCCATTCAGTCGTTGCCCCAGATCTGGTGCAATCAGGAGCTAGAGCACCTCCTTCTTCGCAGAATGTCCGCGACAGAAGCAATTTGCAGCTACCACACAGACTACAACTTTGTGTCTTGCGTCTCATGACAGACAACAGCCCCTCTGCGAACATGCAGACACTTCCCCCAACGGTCCTCTCTGCGCGATCACCAGCGTCCCACGCATCACCACGTTTTCCAGCTGAATGGGGCTCGCAATCACAAGAAGCTTGCTCACCAGGTCAAGCATCGCCGGTATTTCCCGAGCGATGGGGTTCTGAAGCCGCACGAGAATGGCAACATCGTGTGTCTGAGTCGCCAACAAGAAACAAAATCAGAGTCTCACGAGTCACACCCGCAAACTCTGGCAAGTTAGCAGCAGCAGGTAGAGTCATCTTTCCCATCTTTACAGCATTCACCAGTACGGAAACCCGGCCGGCCACCTCATGCAGTATGGGTACACTTTGTAAAAATGCCAAAGACTCATACAAAAGCAGCCGCTGAATGCCGATATTGCCACAAACGAATTAACACTGGTCAACCAGGGCGGTTTATGGTACCACACCTAGCTGGATGCAGGAAAGCTCCGCCACTTGTGCACCAACAGTGGATCGAATACTTGAAGGCGGATACAGCAAAAAAGCAACAGGCCCAGATAGCGATCACGACCCAGGTGACTTCGGGTGGGCCTCCGTTGAGCGCGAGTGCAGCAACGAGCACTGACGATCCGTCAGTAACTGGGGTTGGTCGTACTCAGATTACGCAAGAAGAATTTGATTTCGCCTTCGCACAAATGATGTTTGGTTGTGCTTTGTCGTTTGTACTGGTCGAGTCTCAATTTTTCGGCAGTTTATTGAGCTGCTATCACCAGGTCTAGTAATTCCGTCACGTCATAAGCTGGCTGGACCAATTCTTCAGCGCATGCGTGACGCGTGCAGACAATACGTTATTGCAGTAATTAAACAACAGCGAGTGGTGTCTGTTGTTACTGACGCAAATTTTACTGGCAACGAACAACTCCAGCATAATAAACTTTATGGTCGTCGCGCCCGGTATGCCGTCGCTGTTTTGGTCGTCTCTGCCAACAGGAACAGCTCAGCATACAGGAGCATACATGGCCAAAGAACTAGAGCGAGTCATAAAGGAAGTCCAACATGAAACGGGAGCGGTAGTGTCAAGTGTCTTGACAGACAACGCAAGCAATATGGTAAGCGCTTGGACCATTTTGAAATCTAAGTTGCCCATTTTTGCTGGTGGTTGTGCTGCACACACTATCAATCTTTTGATTCAGGATATTTTCGAGCTTTCATACTTTACAGAGGTAAGACCGAAGGTCGACAAAAGACAGGCAATTGACGCTTCGTTTTAAGCTTTGCAAAGTCGAAGCGAAGCTTCCGCTCTAAGCGAACGTCCACTTCAGAGAAGCTAGCCTGTAAGCGCTCCAAGCTGTCGAACTTACGGACACGCTCGACCCAACGGGTAAAGAGCACTTCGTCATCAGATGTATCCTCCCCAGGGGTCATTCCGATCCAGACACGATGGTATACACTACATGCCTGTTTACGAAGCGTTCTGAGTAATATAACCATTATTAAGAAGTTATTTAACGCTTCTGATAACTCCGAATTGCTCAAACGTTTCCAAGTTACACCGGCTAATCGCGAACTACTGGATAAAGTATCGGCAATTATCAATGATCCAGATTTCTGGCAGCGCTTGGAGCATGCCGTAAAATTAATCGACCCCATTATTGATGTGCTACGGAAGCTGGAGTCGGACAATTGTGCGACTTCAATGGTGTACTCGTTGTTTCGTTGGCTAAAAATGCATGATTCAAATGCACTGACGAACCGAGCACTCCCAGCAGGTCTTCAGACTAAGATCCAAGATCAAATCGATGTTCGATGGGGATTTGTAAAGACAGACGCAATCAAAATTGCATTTTGCTTGATCCAGCAACCGATACGAGTGATTTTATGGAGAACGACATGAATACTAGTGTTACAGCAGCGGTAAATTTTGCAAAGCGAGCTAACTTACTCGAGAATACTTCCGAAGCAGAATTCACAGCGGCTCTGTATGCGTTCGGAAGCATGAAGAGGGGGTGGTCAGCTGCTGAAAAAGCTCAGTACGCTGCTGCATCACCAAGCCACTGGTGGGACAGCAACGAGCAAGCGTACAGAACCAAGTTTCCAAAGGTTTTTGACCTTGCACGCTTAGTGTTTCCTGTTCCTACCTCTTCGGCGGCAAGTGAGCGCGCTTGGAGCATATTCGACTTTATCCACAGTAAAAAGAGGAACCGGCTGACGAAAGACAAGGTTGAGAAGCTAGCCTATATTTACATCAATATAGCTGCTACCTCGACGGCGTGGATTGATCTGGCAAGGATTCGTAAGCACCCTGAGAGTGTGGTGGGACTCGAGACAGATATTTGAAGACTGGGCGAAGTGCGCAACAGGGAGTTTGCATATTGCTATTTTTATATTTGCATGTCGGTATTGCTATTTTTAAACACGGTTCTCAACCTTGTGGGTTTCCAACCAATGCTTTCGAAACGTTGAGAAAGGTTCTTTTCCATCACTAGTCTCGACTAACTTCCTAATATGTCTAATATTTGCTATGCGGTCTTACTCCGCAAGCAAATTCACGGTGTCCGCGTCTTCGCCGACTCTATGCTCTTTATCGTCCTGGAATTCAATATTATCAGATACAGCAACTTGCGGTTCATCATCTGAAACGACAGTCTGAGTAGATGGAGGTGGGAATAAGAGGTTGCCTTGACGTAAGTTGTCGCACCACGCTTCAAGCTGATCCATCGCGGCGGAAAACTTCTCGTTGGGGAGATCAGTCAGCTCTAAGCTTAGTCTGCTGAAGACGCTCTGCACACTTTGGTACTTGTTCCGCTCAGTCATATGTTTTTTTCTTCACTTCATCACCCTCGGTATTGATTAGCAGTGGCATGTCGACGACGGGGAGCTCCTCGTCCAATGTCCCCACGCGAAACCATCTTAACGTAACAGGAACAGTCGCAACGCAGCCAAATCATGGTAAAAAAAACATGTAAAAACACAGATAGAAAAACATGGATAATACATGGTAAAATCGTGGCAGGGATCGACAAATACGGGATCGTGAGAAGACCCGCACATGACTTGCGGTAGATCATCACATGACGACATGGCATCTTCATGCTGGCCGAGAACTCACAAGTGCACATCCACAGAAACTTGCCCACGCGGTGCTCTCGACCATCCCGCTTCAGTGTAACGTAAACCTCTTCGTCTTCAATATGGTATTTTTCTGCGGCCTTCGAGTCTGTGGCAAACTTTTATTCGGTCAGAAACACCTCAGCCAACCCCTCGCTGGTTATACCGATCAACTGGTTCATTTCCTCGTCGTACGTTACGTTCTCAGGGTCCCAGGCCGATTTACACGCTTCGTGTATTCGTCTTCGCGTCGGCGTTGATACTTGATCACAGACTCTAAGCACTGCTTCATGGACATGGCGCTAACCACATCAGCTTTCAACTTTCCAAACAGTTTCTCCAAACGGTTGTTCGTGTTGTTCCGAAAGTGCGGT
>JAIKVB010000467.1:0-25464 GCA_024679045.1 Phytophthora brassicae | reverse complement strand
CCAGATTGCTCTCTCATCAATGGGAAATGAGTGAAAATGGTCATTGTCCGTGTCTGCTCTTTACGATATCGATCTTGCACCAAAAAATTACCGAAAAATGGATCATTCTGTCGATATGTGACGACAAACTAAAGAGTCTTCGGCTTCAGGCTCGTCAGTTTCTCTTCAGGTACCCAAGAAATTTCAGTGTGGACAAAAGAGCTCCAGTATCTTGAAACAATGTGAGTGCAAAAGTTACGAGAGAATCATGAATTCGAGAGCAAGGTTTACAGACACATTGAAGCCAAATACGACAGTCAGAATTTACTTGAACCCCCATCCAACTTGTTCTCATCGTTCACTGTCAGGAATAAATGTTCGACAAAGTTAGGACAAGTGGCTCGGTTGTAATCTTCAGCCCCAATATAACCTTCATTAGTGTCCTTTGAGCATGCGAGCGCTGTATAAGGGAGAGATGGTGAGTGGGATCCGGCAAGGCAAAGGAGAGCTGACCTTCATGAACGGAGACACCTACGAAGGTGAGTTCTTTCAAGGTTTTCGGCATGGTCACGGTGTGTTTACCTCTCATCATGGCACACGGGTTTACGATGGCGAATGGCTTCGAGGTGAACGTCATGGCTTGGGAAAAGAGAGATGGCTGGCTACTGGAGATCGATACGAAGGTGAATATCAACATGACGAGTTCCATGGTAAAGGTCTGTTAACTCGAGGTTCAAGTAAAAGCAAATACGATGGCGAGTTCCGGAATGGTCGGCGACATGGATTCGGTCGAATGGAATTTGCTGTATCAAGCGCTCACATGAACTCAAATGTTGTCTCTGGTTTCAAGAAGATCATCGGAGTTGCATTGGTGAAAAGTACGGGTCCTCAGCTCTCGACTGGACTTGCAGTGTACGTGGGTTCTTGGCAAGATGGTCGGATGCATGGCGAAGGCAAATACACGCGCGGAGACGGTAGTTTCTATGAAGGTTCTTGGCGTGACGGTCTTACTCACGGGTTCGGTAAGGAGCTGGTGATGGCGAAGAGTGAGATTTATGAAGGTGGATGGCATACTGGTCTTCGTCACGGAGAAGGAACGGTGACAAAAAATGGGGCTAAACGTAAAGGAACATGGGAAATGGGTCAGCGTTTGAAGTGGACAACTGCTGAAATCCCTCTCCAAAAAGGCTGAATGAGTATCAGGATACATTCGTATTAAAGCGTACCACTACTTCTTGGCTAGCTTGGCACCTCTCGTGCCTTTTCGTCGCCTACAGGGACAAATAAATATCTTTTTTATCAGTAACAATTTAAACATTAAAAACATTCCATGCACGTACATAGTTCCGGTAGGAATGTGTCGTCTCTTAAGCAGCATGGGATTCACTGTGACTGTACCAGTATCCAAATTCTGGGATGAACTTGTAGTTCCTCTGTCCTCTTGACTACTGACATTTGCTGTCTTGTCTCCAGTCTTAGCAACAGCGATAGACTTTTTCTCTGTCTTTTTCCTTTGCTGAATCTCAGACAGTGTTGGTTGTGGTGGTGTAGTATAAATACTAGTGAGCAACGTCACTAAACTCTGTGGAGCATCCGTTGCCACGATGGACAAGTGTAAAATTCCTTTCCGAGAGATTGTGGGGCTGAATTTGTACGTTAACGACAGAAAAACTTCCGAAATCGTCTCGTCTTCTGCTGTTTTCACCTCCAGATTTACAGATGATCGATGCTCCAGCGCTTTCTAGTAAAATATTAAAATACATCAACAAAATTAATTAGTAAAATATTGTCATTGCTATAATAATTTAGCAAAATATATACAGGTAAACCTACGAGAAACAGCGTTCTAAACTCTCCCACGTCCATCTCCAGTCCCAGCTCTTCACTCTAAAAACAAATAGAGATTTAGTTATTTTAAGATAATAAATATACAATTATTGTTCCGAAGTTACATGTTCTTTGAGCACTAGCTCGTTGATTTTCCGTTCCACCACGACGTTTCTAGCGTCCTGTATCACCAACGCACTGAACACCATCTCATCTCCCTCTTCCCTCGCGAACAGTAGCCAGCTCCGATTTTCCGCGTCCACTTCACTCGCATACGAACGCGGAATCATTGAATACAATTTTACGTAAGTACGCACTATTTTATTAGTTTTGTTAGGGTTTATTACAATTTTTTTAAAGAACACTACTATTTTGAATAAGAAAAAATACTATTTATAAGTACGCATACTACTTTAAATAAGTTCGCACTACAGTACTCACCACATTCTGAATCCTCCACGACTTGAAGTGACTATGAGCGGTGCGCACGCCGCCACGATCGCCGAGGTAGAAGGCGCTTTACGTCGTCTACTGGACCCATCCACGTCAGCAGACGACAAACTGCAGCTGGAGACGCAGCTCACGCGCTTCAAGGAGACGCCTGCTGCGTGCTTGCCCGTTCTCTTCCAGTTGCTCTCGACCTCTCAAAATGAATACGCGCTCTGGTTCGCCTCGACGACATTAGAAGAGTACGTGGCTTCCAAGTGGATCCACTTCCCGTCCGCTGAGCAGCTAGAGATCCGCCAGTTTGTATGGGATTTCCTCCTGTCCACTACTTCTAGTGGTGTACAGATCGCCTTCGTCCGTCGGAAGCTCCGCAAGGTACTGGCAGATATCGCCAAACTGCAGTGGACGGACAAAAACGGGCCCGGACTTTGGCCCGACTTTTTAAGCCAAGTGGAGGCTCTAGTAGTGGACGAGCGGACGCGGGAGAGTGGACTGGAGTTACTGAGCGTCATAGTGGACGAGTTTGGGCGTGAGGACGCGCTGCTATTGGCTACAATTAAGCGGCGTGCTAAAAATAGCCTTTCGAGTCAATTACCCAGTTTGCTGACTCTCTTGGCGAATGTATTGAAAGGATGTAGCCATATGATGCAGACAGCTACTGACCTTCAAACGATTGTGGAGCAGGACCGTGTGGCTAATGTGGCGCTTACAACACTCAATAGTTTAACGACGTGGGCTCCTGTGGCGGAACATGTGAGTGAAGCGTGGCTGGATTTGCTGTTTGAGATGGCTCGCAATTGGGAAAAAGTGATTGCAAGGGGGTTTACAGCGCACAATTGCGTGTCTAGTGTTACAGCGTTGCAGTGTTTAACTGAGCTTATGAGCAAGAGATTTGAACCAATGAGAGTGGATGCAATCGTGGCCAACGTCTTGTGTGGCTTGTGTCCATTGCTGCAGACGACAGTGGAGGAACAAGTGCTTGGAAGAGCTACAGAGCAGTTTTTAGACAAGTTGAGCGAGTTTGTGGAGCAATTTTTGACGCAACACTTGAAGCGGCTGGAGAATCCGAATTTCGAGAACATCTTACCTACTTTTTTGCAGGCAGTACACGCGTTTACGACCAAGCAGCCACATGTGGAAGGGTTTATGAACTGTCTGAGGGTCTGGGAGGTCTTTGTCACGTACATTGAAGAGATTGAGCAGAACGAAGGCGCAGCTAATGAACGAGTGCGAGTGGTGCTCACAGCGTACGAGACGGGACTCGTTTCGGTCATGTTGCACCTTGTTGAGCGTGTTTCGTACGAGACGAACCGGAATCAATTGGACGAACTGGATGATGATGATGCGGGGACACAGGGAGAGAAAGAAGACGCAGAAAACGGCGCGTCTTTTGATCTCGAGAGTACGGGGACAGCGTACGGTACAAACTCTCTTCAGGACTTGGCACAAGTTCGTACGGAGGCAGCGAACGGAAACGGGATTACGACTGCGATGGTGGAGATTTCCGAGCGGAAGCAGTTTGTAGTGGACTGTGTGGCTCTGATTCGACGAATTGCAGCGTTACCATCGTGTGCTCCCCCCTTACTAGAAATTATGCTCCCCCGTGTACAAGACGTGACTCAAAACGTGTTGTTTCACGTTCATGAAATGCCTGTGTTTACTCAGCAGTCGGAGCAATGGGAACAACAGCGCTGTGTGATTCGAGACTTAACAGTCAACTGCTCCATTCTCTCCAGTGTTTGTGCCAATTACTACAGTATCAGCGACGAACTGAACCAACAAATGGCTGGCTGGCAAATTCTGCATTTATTCATCACCATATCGGAATATATGGCAGAGCATCGACTCCATACGAGAGGTGATGCCTTCGTTGAGTTACAGTGTGAAGCTCTCACGAGTATCCGATTCTGCTTGAGTTGCATCCCTTTTGTGATCAAGAGCGGAGCGAGACAAGATGTCCTAAACGCTTCAGAGAGCGTTCTCCAGGTCTTCCTCAAGACGCTGGATACAACCATCGTGCCGTCTCCATTAGCTGTGATGCAGAACTCGATGCAGTTGCTTGCCAACCTGGGCTTTGTGTTATCGTATGAAGATATGTTCCAGATCCCGTCGATGTCCCAGCTCGAGACACATATCCACAACTTCAGCTTACATTTACCGCTGACAATTCAAGGCGATCTCTACACTTCGATGTCGAACTCGATTTTAAACTCTGCGATTTCACTTCGGGGCAATAATGGCACTTCAAATGGATCGGAACAGCGATGGGAGAACGCGTATGGCTCTCTATTGATTCCAATTCGCAATTCAATTGAAGAATCTGCTGTCGCATTGCATCAGAATGAACAGCGTGTGCTGGAACATGCCATGGTTGCGCAATTACGGCGTGATTGCTATTTGGTGCGGTGTCTCGCTCGCTCAATTGAAACCAAACCGAAAGTCGCGAAAGACGCGTTTTTCTCGGTGTTTCAAAGCTCATTCCCGTCTCTCATGGCGTTATTGACGACGTACTTCACCACAATTCGCAAAATGGCAGCGTCGACTGGACCGCAGTCGAAAACTCAAGTTAAAAGTGCACTCAAAGTCGTGAACGAAATTGTGCGTCTGTACGCTCAACTACTCAAGTCGATTCGCAAGGAAATGCAAAAGGAATCCGTGTCGGAGATCATGCGAACGTTTGTGGAGATCTTCAATGACGCACAGCTGTCCACAGTGTAAGATCTACTGTTTATTAAGGATGTATCGTGTCTTTCTAACAACATTATTGTTTCTCTACAGTCTCCGTAGTCAAGGAAATGCCGGTCTGATGGTCCTTTGCGGCTTCTTGCAACTACTGAAAATTGTCGTTGAAGAGCCAACGTCAGTGTTTTCCTCCTTCTTGCAAAGCATTCTTGATCTCTGTTTCGGTCCATTGAAAGAGGTAAGACACTTGTGTTCGGCTTCTGGTACTTTAGCTTATCTTTGATGTGTATTCTTTTGTACTAGGTTATCTTCTCTCACCCTGAGAGTGATTCGGTTATCCTAGGCTACTTTGTGGCTTTAGTCGAACAGTTACTGGAGAAGCATTACCGGTTTTTCATCGTGTATTCTGGCCAATTCACTGCTGATGGTGCACGTGAACGAGGATACGCATCGGAACAAGCACAGAGTTACTTTCTGTCAATTTTTCAAAGCCTTGCGAGTGTGCTGAGTCGTGAAGGGTCCAGTTTGGCTCCACGTCTTTGCAAGCAAGTGCTTGGATTACTGGACCGAGTTGACAAGGCACAGGGATTGTTCGCGTTTACCGGTTTTCAAAGTGAACTGCGGATGGGTTTTCTCTCTACACTCATGAACATTCTGACTCGAGGCGAGATGAATCTCTTGCAGGACGAAGTGATCCAGTTGTTACACCGAGTGGCAGCGGTGGACTTTGCGTCATTCTACCAAGTGTTTTTGAATGGCTACATTAAAGAGATTCTCACCCAAACGCAGCTAGAAGCAGCATCCAAGATGGAAGGTGAATGTCTGCAGTGGAGTGGTCAAGTCGATCTCCCAACCTTTTCACAGGAGGTTGTGGCATTCCTGAACGATCTGAAGGTCATCAAGGCGCAGAACTAATACCGGTAACCGTAGCCAAATAGAGGAACTGCTTCTACGACTGGTACCGGTTTTGGTAAGCTGCTTTTTACTTTACCGGTATTTCCGAGTGGTAAATTTTAAAATGTACCGGTACAACACATCGTAACACGTGTTAAAACGCGTGTTTCGATGTGTTGCATCAGGTTGTCGAGAAAAGAGCCATTTGGATCTGCCGGTTGAAGTTCCACAAGTTCCAAGCAGCTTCAAGTGCATAATCACGACTTTTATCTGCGACGAGGCGAAGGGACTGACTCATAAACTGGGGGAAAAACTTTTTTACTTTTACAAGGAGACGACACAAATGTTCATGAATCTCCATAGTGGCGGTGGAGCGTAAGTTGTAGACTACATGATGCAGCACTCCCCTTCAGCCTCTTCCTCAGCTTCTTCGGCTTTGTCCTTAGCAGCCGCTTCTCTGCGTTTCTTGTGACTTGATGCTTCCTTACACGGACATGGGAGACTCTCCGCCACACCAGCGAAGTAGCAACGGCCGCAGTCGTTACAGTGCACGTCGCGGTGGTCGCAACACCGTTTGCAGATGGCACAGTGGTTACGTGGGGTACGTTCGCTATCCAGCAGTTTACTCGTACACCACGAGAAGTCGTACCGCCGTTTACAGGGGATACAAGTGTAACCCTGTACGCAGTCCACTACCTTAATAGTTGACTGACAGCAGGGTACAGTCACGGACTCACGTAACCTTACCACCATATCTCGGGTCTTGGATACATTGTGCATGAAACAGTCGTCTTTAAACAGCGCGTCGATATCTGCGCCAGCCGCCTTAACCATCAAAAAAGGGTTCTTGCACGACGTACAGCGGCACGAAACGCCACACATTCCTCCTTCTTTAACACAAGCGCAGCGGCCATTTCGACATCCTCCAGTGCATCTACACGACACTACACGGGATGCAGTTGGAGCTGTAGTACGCACGTGGTGAGGATGAGGAACTGGTACTTTAAACGCTGGCTCCGACGTCCTGACGGCCGAAATCACCGGTGATCGACTGCTCCTCGTTACTATAGCGTCCGGTTTCGGTGCAATGTGTACCATCCTCTGCACTACAGGTGGTACAGCAGGCGCTGGTGGCATAATTGCTGGTGCCATGCCCTGATTCAATACGTTCCAGTAGTTCGGCATGGCAGAAGCCGCCGGGAATTGTGGCGCCACAGAGGCGAAGTTTGTGGGAGATACAAACGTCGCAGGCATCATCTGGTCCAGTTCCTCCAGCTCCATGTCCATTGCTTCATCTGTATCCATTTCCTGCTTGGTAGAAGGTGTTGATAGGTCAAAAGCCGTTGATTCGTTGCTTAATTCCCCAAGTGCTGCGAGTTCCATGTCTGTATCAAAGTCCGAGTCAAGAAACGACATGAGTTGGTCGTCTAGCGCCGCCACGTCACGTCTCGCCGCCAGCAGCTGCAGCGGCTCGTCGTCGATCTCGGCCATGATCGCCTCCAACTCATCTTGCACCTGCACCAGCTGCACTTTGTCCACTACGCCGCGACACAGCGGACACGAGCGATTAAGACGGAACCAGCGCAAGAAACAGTTGGGATGGAACGTGTGGCCGCATGCCGAGATCTGCGCTTGAGCGTTAGCGCTCAGACACACGGAGCAGTCGTGGAATGACGGTGAGAGAGACGTTTCCTGTTTGCGGATGGCTGTACAAGCTCTCGCTACTTCCGCTTCAAAGAGATCAACACTCTGGTTGGCACTTGCGTAATCTCTCGGCCGTTTGCCTGCAAACGTCATGTTGGTGTTGGTATTGGGCTTGTTGTACGAGGCTTGCGGCTTGTTTAACGCCTGTGGGTCGCTCTCGTAGATGTAGCGAAGACTTGAGTCGGCGCAGAAGACGCTTCCAGTGGTTTGTTGGCCCCAGCCATCGGCTAACACGCGTTGCTGTTGCGACCCGTCCATGATAATTGCTATTGGTTTCGTCTCTTTCTTCCCTTCACCGCCACGGAGAGGATTCAGAAATGAAGACGGAATTTTGGGCTGTCTGGATGAGTGAGGTGGTGCACTATAGAAAAGCCGAGTGATTTGTGGATTTGACGATCCAGAAACGGATGTGACGATGACCTCGAACTTCTCTGCCCCACGGAGGGTTCCCGGCGGGTTGCATATGTGATATGGGAGGTGTAGGAGATGATAGAGCAAGCAGAGTGGAATGAATGAGTGATCGGAAACGACAAGGGTATTCATAATCACAGGGTCTGGAAGTTTGCGTGAAACCTCAACGTGAATATCCGGTGGCGTTGTCGTTTTATGTCACCGTCAATACATTGATAAAGTCTTTTCCGCTGACGGCACCACCTAGCCCTTTTCAGAGTTCCAGAACTGTCCCATGCTAGCTTAAAGCCGTTTAAACAGATTGAACCGTGAAAAGCTTTTCAGGGGACTTGCGCGGTTTACCACCAACAAGATTTGATCGAGATTTTGGTCAGTTGTAGGTTAGGATCAGGTGAGTAATAAGCTCAGCTCGATCTTCCGCCACGATAGTACCTCACTGTTAAACGTACTGATGTCGGTCATTTTATCATTAGGACAGACAGTGATAATAGTTTATACATCTGATATTGTAAGAAAACGGCTGCTAAAACAGTTTGCAGCAACTCATTTTACTATTTAACAATATAGTAATTGGTGATGCAATCACTGAGATCAGTGAATAGAAATAGTACTACTATAATACAGTGCCTGTAATACTACAGTGACAACTTTCAAGGTACTCCCTGACTCGTTTTTGTGTACCGGTACTGAGTACATGGGCAATCACTGAGATCAGTGAATAGAAATAGCACTACTATAATACAGTGCCTGTAATACTACAGTGACAACTTTCAAGTTACTCCCTGACTCGTTTTTGTGTACCGGTACTGAGTACTGGTACAGCAATATGGCGGCACTAGGTATATTATAGCTGGAGGTGTTGGGTGGTTCCTTAATATACTACTACTTCAGCCAAAATTACTACTACTATAATACATGACCCTTCTTATGATTTTCCCGTAAAGTTACAATTCCAAAACCGGATACCGATTAGGGTTAAGAAGGCGCCAATTGCGAGGTCCGGGTGCGTGGTAAGCAGTTAACTTCAAGTTTGCATACCATTCGGAAAACGGTACCTGTGCCATATTAGAGGAATTACCTTATCCAAGTGGATATCCACTTGGATTTTTCACAGGGGATAGTTGTTCTTAAACAAGAACAACCCAGATATTTGCAAAAAAGTGAATGAAAAGAAATTTCTAAAGATTTTATTAGATAAACAATTAACCCTTTCACTAAAGGGTTGCTCGCGAGCGTCTCCAGAAAAATCTAAGTGGATATCCACTTGGATAAGTAATTCCTCGCCATATTATTTAGCTTCATCTGCATCAGCTCTCACGGGATCGATTATTAGAACCCTTTCACTAAAGGGTTGTCTCCAGAAAAATCTAAGTGGATATCCACTTGGATAAGGTTATTCCTCGCCCTATTATTTAGCTTCATCTGCATCAGCTCTCACGGGATCGATACCGGTAAATGTATGTAATTGTACCGCTTCCTCCATCTCGCCTATTAATAATCCAAGAAAGTCGAGCGCAGCAATGAAAAACAACTCGCGAAAGTTTTTCGCAGCTCGATCTCCATAATAGCAACCTCTCTAGAACGAAAGACCGCCGACTAACTAACCACCTGAAAGGAATCCACGGACAGTAGAGAGGGTCTCCAAAAAGACAGGATCGCGAGGCCGCGCTCTGGCTCGGTCTTCAGGTAGGCTATTTCGCCACGGGCATGTTTGTAGTCACGAAGAGGATCGTCGCAGTTCGTCCACCAGCACGAGTAGAAATTTGAGCTCCTACCAACAGCAAGAGCACGGTATAGTTGGGATGAAAACGAACATGCAGCTGTACTACAACTTTTAGAGCTTTTAATTTAGAAGCCCTAAAAGTGGATCTACCGGTACATGTAGTCCGATCAACCTCCCATACTTTACTATGATACCAGTAATGACAGCCAGGGGAATGACAGCGCACTTCACTTGGCATCCAAGGGATCGCTAACTACCGTAGCGCTACAATGCGTAGGCTCGCGGGGATGCTGAGTACCGGGCGAGCGGTTGTTCTGGTCCGTGATGGCATAGATACACAGCAGCAGGATTCCGGCAGCTAACGCTTCGGAGTAAAAGGCTGTAAAGTTGTTAATGTCGGCGCTCGGTACGTGACGAAATTGGACTGTGTCATTTCCATGGTTGGGTCCACATTCATGATCTTCTCGTAGTAGAGCAGGAAGATCAGCTAACGCTTCGGAGTAAAAGGCTGTAAAGTTGTTAATGTCGGCGCTCGGATACGTGGCGAAATTGGACTGTGTCATTTCCATGGTTGGGTCCACCTTCATGATCTTCTCGTAGTAGAGCAGGAAGACGACAGCACGAAGGCGCCTGCGCCCTGCGAGAAGCAATAGCCTGGCAGCTTCCACCATGGTAGACGACCATACACGCAGTGTGCGAGCGTGACAGCGGGGTTTAAATGCGCACCGCTCACTCCTTCCGAGCAGTAGACACCCATAAGCACGCCGATTCCCCGCGAGATGTTAATGCTGAGCCACGTGCCGTTATTTTTCTCGGACAGCTCGACCTGGTTGTTCACACCCATGCCAAAGCTCATCATGACGAACGCCCCCAGAAACTCCGCGAGGCACTCACGGACGTGTGGACGGTTCGTCACGAACCACTTCTCGAGGTGATTTTCGACTCTGGTATACTGGCTTCGATTCGTGCGATGCAGCGAGCGCTCACGCATGGTGAAGTAAGCGGGTGCTGCATCATCCAACGCCACTTGATCCGTGCCAGGAAGTACTGACAAGAGAAGCCCTGTCAACGTTGGGACCAGACGTCCCAGCTCATGTCGCTGAGCAGGTATTTTAACACAGTACCTGTGGTGAGCCTTACCTTATTGTGGTTGCAACATCGTTAGCGTCTGTGCAATTCATAATCTTCGCCTTTATATTCATTTACTATGAACTTGTATATCATGAGCGGTTGGTTTAGTTGTAGCCTCTGAATCGGTTAGTGTCGTTCGCATCCGTCGTAGGCAGTGTTGAGGCGAGACGAAACTCCGCTCGGACAGGTGCGGGTGATGAGCTGCGTGAAATGACAAAGCCACCGTTCAGTCCATCGCTGGCAAACCGGATCACTATCTGCAGGGTACACTTACTAGGGTGACTCAGTCGGGATGCTGGCGTCCGACAACCGGCGCTTCATAATGCCGCGCCAGCCGCGGCGCCGCCTTTGGGTCTCCTGAATGGCAATGTAGCGCTCCACTATGTACGCTTGACCGGCTTTGACGCCCATTGCGATAATTGGTAGTAGAGGCAGCGGGCCAGCAAACCACGGCGCCACAAGCCGACGAGACTGCGCGATACAGGCCAAAATGGCGATTCCCACACTGATCATGGATAGCGCATTCCACACCGAGAAACGACGTGTGAATGTCGAAGAAGACAATGCCAACGACACAATGCCCACGATTGGTGACACAACAAGAGCTAGAGGTGGCACCAGCAAGACTGGTACCATGATAGAAGCGCTGCAGTCGTGATCCACCTCACCGTCGGTCACGCACTTTAAGTTCACCAAGATGGCAAATGTGGTGGCCAGGTCTACCATCAGAAGCGTGAGCAGTGAAATGCTTAGCATCCACGACAGATTTAAAGAGCTGCTGCGTGGTAAATTTCGAGGCAGTAAGTGAAAACGGAGGAACGACTTCAGCATCTGCCGTGGTGCTCGGTCCGCCAAGCGTTCACGCAGCTCGTCGGCACAAATCAATACACCTGGGACGGGAAGTGATGCATCCACTGGTCCAAGCCAGCCTTCGTAGAAATTATGGTGGGATGCACTATTGTGACGCTTTTTCGTAGACCCCGCACCCATAAGCACCAACACGTCGTCCGGGTTTCCACCTCGTCCTGACTGACCATTAACTCCTACGCCATCGCCTTGTGCGCTTGACGATCGAATCCGTAGCGCCTCCTCCCGAATACTGCTCGCAGTGCTTTGAGGTGCGTTGCTATTTCCTGAGCCATTCGAACTACGACTTCTGGTTCTAACAAGTGACGAGTTGCTATTGCTAAGAGCTGTTCCCCACCCGCCCATATCGTAAATCAGACCGTCAGCGTTACCAAAGCTGCCATTGTTATTCCGCTCGGGTCTTGGGTAATCCAGAGAATCGCCACGACCGTATCCGTACACGTCATTTATGTTGTAGTAGTTGGTGTCTTTTGAGTAATGATTGCCGTAGCCGTATCGATTCAAAGATGCTGGGGCTTGCTGGCGGGGTTGGGGATTGGTGTTGCTGGCAACGTTGTCTAAAGAATCCTGGGCCGTAGTTAGGAAAATGCCAAGCTTGAATTCTTCACCCATGTCTAGCTCATCTTGAACGTAGAACCTACCAAGGTAGATTCGTAGCCCACCGAGCTTGCTCGAATTGCTTCCTGACGCCGACAATGCACGCTGCTTCTCCAGATACACTGCAACAGGAATGAGGGATTCCACTAGAGAAACTTCGTTGCGTTGTACGACACGCAAGAGCTCATTGAGCTCTGCAACAAATTCAATCCATGGCTCATCTATGAATGCTGTCAACTCGGGACATTGCGGAATCGAACGCACGAGCAAATCATTCGGGTCCAGATAGTAGGGAGAGAAGTAAGTTCCGCAACCAGCAAACAAGAGCACGAGCGGTAGTGAGGGTTTGCCGATTTTGGTTGTGGGCACGCAAACAGACTGCGAGCTCTCCTTATACAGGAGCTCGAGATACACCAAAGAATAATCAGCACAATAGCCCAACTTGACAGCGTTCAGCAAACCACGCGCTCGGGGACCTTTCATACAAGCGTGATTATACTTCGCCACAATTCGCTTGAGCTCGTTAACACGGATGTGGCGTCGAAAAAGCTTCACCTCGGAAGCGAATGGATAGCACAATACTGCCACGAAGAAGTACACAAGTTTCCCCCAACTGGAACAAGGTCTCCGTTGCCAAGCAAGCACCCGATTAATCCGATCTGCCAGGTTCTTAAACTCGACATCGTACAACACTTTCTTGAGAGTCGGTGGAACTGTAGTACGGAGTTTCAGAGGTGAATCCGGGTCATTGTAGCCAGCAAAATAAAGTCGAGACATGTGCTCAGGTAAGTCACGCTCCATTAATTTTGGATACCCAGTTCGAGGCCAGTAGAAGAAGCGGAACAGTGATGCGAACCAACTGCGTTGAGAATTCGCAACTGCAGATGACAACAAATGCTGACGCTCACCCTTCGTATCTCGGCTATTGTACATGCGAGTGTACGAAGGTTCTTTGCGGTTGCGGCAAGCGTAGCCCAACAAGATGAAAAAGGCCACAATACTCATGAGCACAAGAGCAAAACCAATTTCACCACCGCACGCATCAAGAAGTTGCTGGATTGGAGAGACGCAATAGTAACCAGAGTAGCCGGGATCACAAGCCCAATCACAATCCGAGCTAGTTGCACCAAGCACCGTGTAGTGCGCATTCGATGGTGCGTTTGAGCATACCACGCATTCAGCGCTGTTGCTTTCGGATTTATACTTCCCCACGCTGCAAAGCCGGCAAAATAGACCGCCGGATCCTGGTGGACACGGGAAGCCAAAGAATGACCCACTTGCACCTGCTGGGACAACTGATTTTTGAGCCACGGTCGACGCTGGGGTAGGAGATGGCATTTCTGGCGTGTCATCTCCACCCGTAATCAGTTTAAATGAGGTAGCACCACCAGCTACAGTGTAGTTACCATCGAATTCTTTGGTGCATCGGTCGAAGGTACTCAGCTCGCACCCGGTAAGCTGCAAGCGGCCTCCGCCGCCACCGCCACCACAAAGTCTTGGAATTACCTTTGAGCTCATGGGAGATTGCGCTTCTGCCTGTTCGTCAGCAGCTTCGTCTTGAATCCTTCCATCGAGAAATGCAGGCTCGTGCCAATTGCTATACGTTATAAAACCCTCGAGAGCGTCTGTGCATTCAGACCCACCTCCAACTGCGCTTATGTGACCATGACCGCGTAAATACTGCGCTACAGAAAGTCCTAAAAAGCCACCTGAACCACCACCGGCGCCATTTGCACCTCCGTCTCCATTGCAGTGAATATCACCATTCAGTATCAGACCTGTGGCTCCAAGCATGACGATACCTCCACCATTGCCGCCGTCCACGCAACCACCTCCCGACCCAAGCATACCAGTACCCGATCGTGTACCGTAAGGCAAGCCACCAGAAGCATAATTTCCGGTGTTGGTTATCACACTCGAGTCGGCCCCGCGGCCTCCGTACCCTGCTCCTCCACCAACAGAGCCAGAACAATATCCCATACCAGGACCCTGGTTTGCCAGTTCTCCCATCCCATCCGCTGATACAGTGGATCCAAGCGATATTTCGACAGAATTAGTCGCACACAACAAGACGGCCCCACCACGTACATGGCCAACGGGTAGTTCGGCATCTTCTTTTAGCTGATCACGCAGCTTCTTTTTCTCTTCAGACTCTCCGAGGTAAATGGACCCGCGAGCCTGCAGCTTTAACGTGAAGTTATTCATTGTTGGTAATGCTGATGGTATGTTTGGTATCGCATATCCCTCGTCAGAGCTTCCGTGATCGTCTGTCTCTCCTAAATTCTGCTTTAATGAACGAAGGGAACTCCACGGCTGGTCCTTACAAGATCGAAAAGTTGACTTGATGTCCGGAGCATTCAGCGTTTCCAGGCGGCCATCAATAGTAATCGAAAACTCGGACGATACGGATAGCGCGCCAACAGTAATCACGCCACCCAAGAATACATCACCACCACTTACGAGCGCAAGCATCTTGCTTTCAAAACGTTTCGCAGCAGCCTTAGAATCCGTCGCTGTCGTTATTGCAGGCGCCGCAGGTGTTACGATTATCGGGTCAAACGCACTGGATACATTGGCATCAAGGTGAATGTTCTGACTTGTAATGATCTGTGCACTCCACGTGAATTCTAATGCAGCTGTCGCATCCATTGACAGAGAGCGAGCGGATAGCTGCAACGCGCTGGTTGGCATGATCATTTGCGAATTGCTTGAAATAACCATGTCCCGCACACGAATCTTCAAAATGGGTGGTTTGCTGCTGCTATGCACGCTGATTGAATCGGGTAGTTGGTGCGGGAACCCCACCAGTAACGCGTCCAGAAGATAAGAGCCATTTAGCACCTTAAGATCTCCTCCAGGTAGCTTGATGCAGCCAGTCGCAACAACCGCACCATCCGCAATCGTGACTGCGTTAATGTTTCCTGTTTCGCCATGTCCAATATACAAGCTTGTTACTGCTCCGCCAACAGCCGTATCGATGTTATCAGTATCGATGTCTTTTCCGTCGTCATTTAGTACACGATTGGCCCACAAGCGCTGCATCTTATTGTCGACAAGTAGTTGGCCTTCGTGCGCACCGTCCAAGTGCTGCACGACCTGAAAGTATGTACCCGCAGCACCCGCCAATGCTGAAATTTGAACGTGGCGAAAGCGCTTATTCTCCCCCAACAATGTCATCACCTGATCAGAGTTCAGTGTTCCACCAGTTGTATCAATTGCGTTGGTATCTAGCTGACTCGACATAAATGTGATCTGCACACGGCCCCCTCCACCGGCCGGGAAACAGTGAGTAATTCCGCGATCTCCAGCATCATCAGTGCAAAAGGCATCACCACCCTTAGCTTGAACTTTTCCGCTCACCGATAGCGCGTTCGCAGATATGTACACAGAGCCTCCTGAGCCACCGGCTACTCCATCGACGGCTGGCCCTCCGTTCGCCTGAATAAAAGCTGTATCCATCACTACCACATCTTTCGATGCTCTAATCTGAATCCGGCCACCTCCGTCCACAGTGACAACATGTTCACTGCTGTCATTTCGTAAAACCACCGCTCGACTTCCGCTTCCAAGAAGAAACGGTGCAATCATTGCACTCGGGTCTTCAGACACTCCAGAAGACGCCGACATCACTACCGGATTTGCCATCAGCGCCTTCTCTTCGATCCACAAGTCGGCCAGCTGCCATCCAGCGCTGCTCTGCTTCAACAACGCCTCCTTCTCCGCCAAGAACTCGACGTCCACTGTTCTCCCTCTCACATCAAAGAAGCCTCTGGTTGTCTGCTGCGTGAGCATCGTCGCGTTGGCGATCAGTCTCTGCCCACCTCCTCCTCCATGACTCGCTCCAAAGACATCTGTACCTGTAAACAATCCACGGCTGTCCCGGAATTCACCGCTGTAGGACGCCGAGATCTGTGCCTGCACTTCAAGCCGCACGAACGAGGCCTCAATATTTAGAGACGATGCGCGTAAGCTGGCCTCCTCGCCCACCAGCACCATGTTGCCCGATCCAATGTGTAGCAAGCAGTCATCGCCTTCCACTACAACGTCCACGCCCGGCGCCAAGCGGAGATCTCCCGCTACGTCCCAATGACAAGAGAAGCCAGCAACAGCTGATATTGGCGTGCCAGCGTCGACGTCCCCTACGAAAGAGGAATACGAGTGGGAGCCAGAGACCGGCGTGGACTCTCGCGGACCACACACAAAAGTGACGGACTGGCGGAACTCACACGAGGACGTGCTCTCGTTCCACGAGCAATGACTCAAGAAGTCGGCGCAGTGTGTACGCGTCTTCAACTTGTCGCCTTCAACTGCGGAGACAGCAGAGAAGAGACCAAGCATCAGCATAGAGAGGGCTAGCAGCATGTGCACTGAAACGTCAGCGTGTCGACGGCTGCGTGGAGCCGCGGAGAGCGGCGCCATGGCGGCCATGGACATACACTGTCGAAGACGCTTGTCTGGCAGATTTTTATGTGAGGGACGTTGGAATGCGCACTCGCAGAGTGATGGTCGCCGAGTCAATCTCTTCCAGTTGTCTATGAATATTGCTGTATAAGTTGTCACAGGTATGATATCTATAAATAGATATGTTTTTGCAACAAATGTACTGCAATAATAGAGTAAAATTAGATCATTAATATCGTTGTATGCGGGGTGTGGTAACCTGATTCTTCAAGGCATCATCCCCGCTTTAGTGACGGCTGGCAAACCCGCCATTTTGAAACTTGGCAGCCACTACAACAGTCAAAGTCATGTCGTACTTGCTGCCCCACCTCGAAAGCGGATGGGCTGTGGACCAGGCCATCCTGAACGAGGGTGACCGCGTGGTGGTAATCCGCTTCGGCCACGACCACGACTCGACGTGTATGCAGATGGATGAGGTGCTGTGTGGCGTGGCGGAGGACGTCAAGAACTTCGCGGCCATTTACGTGGTGGACATCACGGAAGTACCCGACTTCAACACCATGTACGAGCTGTATGACCCGTGTACCGTCATGTTTTTCTTTCGCAACAAGCACATCATGATCGATCTGGGCACAGGCAACAACAACAAGATTAACTGGGCTTTTAATAACAAGCGAGAGATGATCGACATTATTGAGACTGTCTACCGCGGCGCACGCAAGGGCCGCGGTCTTGTGATCTCCCCCAAAGATTATTCCACCAAGTACAGATACTAGATGAGACAGACGAAATGGGAAAGCTTAATGAGCTGTTTCCCTTTGATTAATTGGGGTTTTCTGAGTTTTTGTGACTAAGTAGCCGAACTCTTTGCAATTAGCTGCGAATTTGACGTCGTGATAGGATGTCGAAGAAATATTGGCTTTCCAAGACGCCGTCTTCGGTGAGGTCTGTGCAGTGCACAGCGTTTCGAACGCGATCGTGGCCGAACTTTGCTCGAAGCGTGTGCGGCTTGAGCTCCTTCGCCATCTCCACATCCCAAGGACCAGCACTAGCGCGGAACTCTGCTACGACGTCGTTCGAGTGCTGTCCCACAAGTTCCATAGCAAGACAGGGACCAGTGGCGAAGTGGTCTACGGACTCGTTAAAGTGCGGCACGACACCTTCGTAAACTTCGAGAAACTCGGCGGCCGTGGTGCGATCCAAAGTAAAGAGCTCCATAGCCGTGATGCGGACGCCCCCATCGCGTTGGATTGCAGCGACGACTTCACCCGCGAGTGCTTCTTTTAGCACGTGAGGCAACACAACACAGCACGTGCAGTTGTCAAAGGTGGCAGTTGGAGCGTGCAGCGTCTCCAAGTAGAAGCTGCGCAATTGCTGCGCCTCCAGCACCGAGGTTGCGCTTTCAAGCTCGCCTGGTTGGGCACTAAAGCGAGCACTCAAGTTCTTCACGACCTGCTTGAGATTCTCAAGGCAGTTCTCTTGAACGAGCTCCATTGCAACAACGGGGGCGCCGGCCAATTGATCAACACGCGCTTCAAAGTCGGCCGTGCCACGTTGCAGTTCGAACAGCTTCTCTGCTTGTTGTCTGCCCACTTGCATCATCTTAACAGCTGAGAAAGCAAACTGCTGATGCGATAGGAAATCGAGCACGGAGCCGACATGGTCAACCATGCGAGCTTTAACCAACAAAATGGACTTTTGCTGCTGCCGTCCGAGATTTTCAGCCGTGAACGGGTCCAGATAGTCTTGTAGCTCGAAATGGCGGCCGTAAATGAGCACTTTAGCTCCCAGGAAGAAATCTTTGGGCGAGAGCGTCGTAGGACACTCGCTCTTCTTGAGAAACAGACGACTGGTCTTCGTGTCGAAGATCTCGACGTTATGAGTGTCCACATAGCTCCCAGGAAGAAATCTTTGGGCGAGAGCGTCGTAGGACACTCGCTCTTCTTGAGAAACAGGCGACTGGTCTTCGTGTCGAAGATCTCGACGTTATGAGTGTCCACGAAGTACCGAACGTTGTACTGGCGATTGAGTCTGTAAATTAAAGTGTCAAAACGTCAGCAAAGAGCAGCTCAATTGCAATCAGACTACAAGATCTCAGGACCCACTGGGCGTGCGTGTCGAACCAGCGAGCTTTAAAGGAGTAGATAGTTTCACGAATCGCCTGCATTGTTAACGACAAACACTGGAGCTCTGAAGCAACACGACAAGGGGTTTATTAAGTGTTGTTCTCTTCTGCTTTGCACGGGACCTGGCGAAGCGCCGCAGGTTGCAACCCATGCAGTGGGACCCATACAAACTTCCCGTTACCACACGTCGCATGTTTCTGATGGGTCTCGAGGCAACCCATAGTGGAAAACATAGCTCATCCGACTCAACTACAGCAGCAACACGTCACTATTGCTCATCTGCAAATGCTATTTAAGATGCGAGCAGAACGCCGGTGTATCATTTAAAAGTATAGTAGGAAATGCGCTGGCCCAGCCGATACCAGAAGCTTTTGCACGTGCTCCTGGTCCCACATATTGCAGTTCAAATAGACTGACGCCGTTATGTTGAGACTCGTTTCCCAGTCACAAAACCCAAACAGGCTCAGCTCATTTCAGAAAAGACGATATCGGAGATGGCCGCCCAACAGACAACGTTTGGCCAATCTATTGAGACTTTGGATGGATACGTGAGCCGCGGTTCAGCACCTTCCCAGTCAGTGTCTCGAGACTACGCAATGCTGCAGGAGTTTACGGAGTATCTGGAGCTGCGGCTTTATACGAAGAATCTGTGGATGTTACGACGCATCTTCGCCGATTTTCTCACCAATCAGGAGGATACGTTGGTAGCCATGATGCAACAAGGCTGTACCATCGTCACCGTCTTCCCCAAGCTGCGAACCAGCGGCCAGAGACTTCAAACCGCGAAAGTTCTGCTGGCCAAGCCGAAATTTCCCCTCGAGGCGGGCAAATGCGTTTTCTTCTTCTTGCATCACCGAACGGCCACGAGAAACATGGCACTATTCAATCACTTTTTTCTGGACTTTGTGAGCCAACAGGAGAAATTCCTGATGGACTTTGTGGAGCGAGGGTGTGAAGTGATCAGCGTCATTCCGTTCCAACTGCCACAGAATTCCACTGTAGTTAATTCCGTACCTGAACAGGAATCATCTCGTGTCTCTGATAATGAGGAACAAGTGACATCTGAAGTAGCTGAAGTGAAGAAAGTGAAGAAACGACGAGTGCACAAGGCGCAGGTGGCTCAAAAGAGGGCAAGTGGGAGAGCTCGTGATGATTCGGAGGCTGCAGCTTCGCCAGTAGTACCGAGTGACGATATGTACGTTCGTCAGTTGGAGTTAACGTTGAAGATGAAGCCAATTGAGGCGCAGATCCCATGGGAAGTGGTGTACGCCAAGCTACTAACCCCATTTGACGAGGCAATACACCCTGAACTTTCACAAAAATACCGCGAATTCTGGCGCAAACACGCTCGTGCGGTATGGGAGCGCAACTTTTGGGCCCCCCTGCCACGCAAAGTGAACATGCTGGAGTTTAGCAGGCGCAACAGCCGTCAACTCAAGGCGAAGGACGGATTTGAGGCGATAATTGTAGCCGCTTACGAGGAATTGGGTGCGGCGTTTTTTGTCATGCTGGACTCGCTGAAGTCTCGACACCCTGGCTGGTGGTACCGACGTCCTATCGTTTCATTGTTTGCACTTCAGCAGATTAAGGGCGAGAAATTCGTCTGGGGTTACGTCAGGAACCAAGCGCTGAAGCGTTTTCCGGATTGCAAGCTACCACTGCCGCTAAAAGCGCCAAACGCGGGTTCAGTGTTAAAGCGGCACCCGAGAGTCAGTGAATCGATGTGGATGCCCAACCACCGACTGACACCGACGATTTTAAATGCAGTCACTGCGTTGAAAGCAAAGTTGCAGACCGAAGACGAGTCTTAATGGTGTGGTGGATTCTCTAGGATTGCCAGGGTTGGCTGTATGGTTTTTATAAAAGCTGGTACATGTATGTGTCTTTTTGATTGAATAAACGAAGATTTTGAGAAACATTTTGAGAATTGACAATTATCCCGATAACGATACGTTGCTGTTGGTTTTATCTACCGGTAGTCAGGTACTCGTCGAATTGAAGACGTAAAAAAGGTTTTGACGCTTACTGTATTCATATATCTTTATGTTCCTCTGAAACAGTGAGGAAACCAAGGAAGGCACCGAATGTAAATTGCGCAATGTAGCCATTACACATTTGAATTGAAGACGTAAAAAAGGTTTTGACGCTTACTGTATTCATATATCTTTATGTTCCTCTGAAATAGTGAGGAAACCAAGGAAGGCACCGAATGTAAATTGCGCAATGTAGCCATTACACATTTTAGTATACTTAGAACACATCCTACGAACACATTTCCACTAAAGCACGATGGCAATTCCAGAATCCGAGGAAATCTCCTTCCTGGCGTCGCTCCAAGCACTTGAGACCACTGCTGAAGCTGAAACTTTGTCTTCTACAAGCACATGTACCATTAACCCCTTACTGAACGTTTCAGCTTCTGGTACGTTCTCTGTTGCGAGAAATCCCAAGAAGAAACGTAGCCACGCGACCCCAACTAGAGACCGAGAGCGTCGCGAGCTCCTGGCGCTTCGTGTGGAGTCCGTAGAGCTAGAAAATCAATTGCAACAAGCGCGAGAGCATATCTCAGCTATCCGAAAGAAGAGACAGCAGCAAGTCGCCTCTAGCAGCATCAGAATCATCAGTACAGTGCCAGCCTGGAGACACATCGCACGACGTCACTTGAGGGCGCGAAAAAAAGCGAGGGATGAGAACCGAAAGCTCCGAGAGCAAGTGGCCGATCATCTCAAGTGGAGCAGCGCTCTGCAAGCCAAAATGAGCTTACGAAGAGGTGCAAATGCTCAAAAATCACCTCGCGCAGCGGCGATGGCGGCAGCTCTCGGGTCTGTAGCTAATCCGCTACTTTTAGCGGAGGATGAAGAAGGCATCACGGATCTCGAGTTAGAATTGAATGATTTAGACAGAACAGAGCTACAGATGCTTGCTAGCGGGCTTGATGCAGCGTATTTGCAAGTGGACAGTGTTTTCACAGAGCATGAAATGGCGTTGGGAGCTGGTTCAGGCAGTAGGACAACTTTATGTGAAGGACAAGAGGCTGATGCTGCGATAGTGGAGTTAAGAGACACTAGAGTCGTCCCATTTGACTTCAAGCTCTCTATTGACGCTGCGTGGAACGCGTGGGTACTGTGGCATCTCGGTGGCAGTTGTCGAAAGAGCGTGTCGGCTCATCGGAGCTGCTCTTACCCAGACGTCGCGAGACCAGAACATACTTTTGCGGTCAAGTTTCGATTGCAGTGTCCAGCGTCACTGTTGCCACCTGATGCCGGGGTGACGTTTTTGGATTTAAAATTGGTGTTGAGGCGATACGTCGAGCAGAACCGGCTAGTCTTGGTTTGGCGAGGACTATCAGCAGGTGAAAACAGTCTTGAGGGGCTGTTTACAGATGAAACCGGTTGGGTCATTCTTGAGCCTATGATACCGCTCGAAGAAGCAGAACAAGTCGGTACTGTGTCAGCAGAGAGGACGTCGATGCGATCGTGTGTCCAAATGACGACTAAGCGAGCTGCTGATTGCACGGCGACGCCGGCTCAAGGACGCATTCTGACGAATCTGGTTGTGAACTCGTACGAAGAAGACGTCAGCTTCATCTACCGCGAGATGGAAGCTCAACTGTTGCGAATCACAAGACACGTCTAATGTGGAGGACAAAAGGAAACATTTTTACAGGAGGATGTACGTGTTGATTTGTCATTTGGCAGTGGATTACGAAGCTTGAATCTTACAAATTATGCTTCAATATGTTCCAGTGCTTCGTTCAAAAGAAGTCTGTCCAGTGTCATCGCAATCTGTAAGATATCATCTTCAGCTGATTTGAAAACAATTTTCCTGCATTGTTCAGTCAGAGCTTGTGAACCAGCGGTTGTCAGCAGGGGTTCCGAAAAATATAGCGGAGCAAAATATAGGGGGCTCTCCATGAAGAAATAATTTATTTCTTGTAATTTACCGTGCCCCTAAATTGTCAACATTAGTCATAGTGCCAGCATTATTCATAGTCAGAGTGCCAGCATTTGGAACCGGCATCTTCATTTGAAACAATTAGTGAAATACTGTGCCTGCCCTTGGAAAAAGTCTGGAATTCCCTCTATTAAGAGCATTTCCACCCGTTCCAACTAAACTAAAAGTAGTCGCTGCAGACAGGGCAGCTCATAAATTTATGGAGGGCGACCGGCGATTCATTTCGGACAATTTCGGGAAAATTCGGGTAATACAGTAGATTCGTTTGAACTGCTATTGTTCTCCTAATGTTAACCCCATCGACTACCGGTAGTACAGTACGCATAAATTATAAGCCTTGATGCTCCGCTTCATAGAGTGCCACCTTGACTTAGCAAACACCAAGTGCATCGTCCAGAAGCAATTTCTCCATCATCTCTGTACACATTTTGCAATCTTCCTCGCCAGTCTTAATGATCGCGTCCGCAAACTCCCTCGCTGTCGCTCCTGAGTTGACCACACTGCTAAAGTTGATCGGGACAAAGCGAATGACTGACTCGAGACGAGTTCCTGCACAGCCCTCGGCTGGTGATATGACGCTCCATCCTGTCTCGTCGGCGTGCATACCAGCGAACACGCCTTCACCTTCTGTGAACTTCCGCCAGATGACCACGACGCGGTTGGCCTCGTTGTATCGACGCGTAATGGCGTGAACAACGAGAGACCCGCTCAGTCCTCCAGACGAAACGCGGCTTTTGAAAATTGTTGTGTTGGCTGGAATCCATGGACCTTCAATCTTCTCACTACCCGGGCGGTTCGCCATGGAGCACACATTAGGAATCATCAAACGCACTTTCTCGAAGGCGAAAGGTGTCGCTATTTTCCCCACCAGTTCATGAAAACTCGAGTCCTTTACCACTCGACGTAAAGAAGAGTTTTTATGGTATCGTTGAGTAAACTCGTCTCCGGACGCGTCCAACCTAATGGCTTCATAAACCTTATCAGTCTGGGCATAAGTGTTGTCCAGCTCCTTCAAATAGGCCTCGTACAGCGCCATATCAGGCGACTGTGTGCGTGGCTTCTTGGTCGGAAAGCACAAGTCTCCCTCTGGCTGCTCTTCACTGATCCTTTTCCTCACCAGCAAGCCAAGGTCTTGGATGAGCTTTGACCTCTTATCTACCGCTTGGTGGAGTCTGCTGCGTTGTTCTTCTGCAATAAGTCTGGCATGCAAATGACGGTTAGCCAGAGCCTCCCACACGGCCGACTGGGTCAAGCCCATTCCCCGTCGAACTCTCTCCGCCTCTTTCTGCTGCTGCAGAGTTGTGAGCTGCAGAGAAAGCTCAGCCACTTGCTGGTGCAGCTCATCTTTATTGGCTTTTTGCTTCAGTCTGTAAGTACTGCGACGGATGGCGTCTCTGGAGCGGACGTCCACCACCGCTTCCTTGATAGGAACGGGTGAAGAAGACGAAGTTACGCTCTCACACTCCACACTAGTGGCGTCACTGTCTGATGAATCAGTATTATTATTTACTGCGAAAAGGTCGTCGATAGGCGTCACGTCCAGGAGTTGCAGCGCGATCTCAGTACTCCCTGGCATTAAAAGCATCGCGTCATTCTTGTCCAGTGACTGGAGGAGCTCACTGCCCGTCACCATAGGGTCATCAATGTTGTGTAGAAACCCCACCACTTCGTCCAGAAACAACGAGTCGGTCATAACTGAATTTCACTTGCGCACTAGCGGAGACAAATGCGGAATGATCGAGAAGGTGGCAATGGCGACAGTGCAATCTGCCGCAATCAGAAAGGGAGTAGGGGAGTTAAGTACCGGTAATCTATTTACTGATTAATAATACGAGCCAATCTGAAGCGCGCAATAACAATTCAACAACCAATCAGAAAACACCTATCTGATCACAGAGAATGATGGTCTTGACTGCATAATCAGTCGTGTGGCGTACACAAGTGTGTTGTACCACTGGGTCACGAAGGCTAAAGTATTTTTGCTCAAGTGCTTTAGTAAAATCACCGTCGACATGAGGTTGGCCGGCAATGTCAGCGTGAAGGTGCTCCCATCTGTCTGTTTCACGCTCACAGTGGATTCGCCATTGTTGCGGATCACGAACTACACTAAGATTTGATCCATGGAAGTGAGTAAAATGCCCGATTGGAAAAGTAGCGGGTGAAACGATCATAAAAGGGCCAACGGAGGTGAGCGGTTACGACAACAGCAAACCCTCGCGGGGTGCCCGCGAAGCAGGGCCGCGAGGTATTTGCGTAGGCGGGCCCAGCACCGATTTTCCGGCGAGCCGAGCACTGTACTCGCCAGGTATTAAAGTCTTTTTATCGCAGGAGCGCAGCGCGAAGCAAAGCCATAAGACGGCAATGACATCGGTCCTGAAGAAAGATGGACAAAAGACGTGATGAGCAGTTAATACAAACTAGGGCAGCGCGAAGCAAAGCCATAAGACGGCAATGACATCGGTCCTGAAGAAAGATGGACAAAAGAGACGTGATGAGCAGTTAATACAAACTAGAAGCTTAAAACATTATGTGACCACTTGAATCGGGCAAAATAACAAGTGCCTTGATCCAGTACCGTGTCCAGCAGGATTGTTCCACTCGATGTAGCCAGCCGCCACGTGGTTTGATATCCTCAATGATGGACGTAAGTGTTTTTTTTAGGAGGAACAGATCGTCTATTTACTTAGTTATGTGCAAGATCTCTGGAATATCCTAAGCCAG
>JAIKVB010000466.1:0-25498 GCA_024679045.1 Phytophthora brassicae | reverse complement strand
GTGTGGACACCGTCCCAGCCATTAAACTCGTTCTAGATTCTGATTGGCCATCGCAAACGTGCGCTGGCAAAGTGTGACGATAGCCCGTCACAGTCACCACAGTTTTCTCAGCGGTCGAGTCCTGAACTTGGCAAAGTGTGACGATAGCCCGTCACAGTCACCACAGTTTTCTCAGCGGTCGAGTCCTGAACGGTCGGCTGCTGATTCGGAAGTGGGCCGGTTTTACATGTTGTTTCCGACACAGTATTCACCAATCGTTTCAACGAGTTCTTTTCGGCATCCAGAGTATAGCGCGGGTCTGGCAGAGCTTAATTGGCAATATGCATCGGGGTTGAAAGCCACGAAACGAAGGGAATGGCCGCAGCGTCAACAAAGAATAGAATAAGTGGGTCACCTGTTTCTTTATTGCAGCGGGAAATTAAACCGTGTCGGGGTTGAAAGCCACGAAACGAAGGGAATGGCCGCAGCGTCAACAAAGAATAGAATAAGTGGATCACCTGTTTCTTTATTGCAGCGGGAAATTAACTAGAATATTCACGTAAACCGTTGTGTTACCAGAGTATAAGCTTCAAGCGCACCTTTGTTTGACGTGTCATTTACAAGGCGTGCTCACAAGACTTATTATCGATCTATATTGAAATACTATGCCGGCATTGTACTGGCAAAATGACATACTGTAGTAACACACCACATTTTGGAGCTGCATAACATTACAAGGTCGATTTTGAGATGAAAATTATGTGTCGCCATGTTAGATTAATCAAAGGCGTGTTGCTTATTAAATTAAACACGTGCGTTCACAGCTCTAACCCCCCGCCCCCCACCTTTTTGATTCCGATCGTCGGTTTCAACGTAGCAAGTACATGTATTTGGATATGTTATAATGTATTGCAGGTGGACATTGAATTCTAAAGGAATTCATGTAAACCTTACCTACTCAACATCAATGTCGTAATCAACAAGTTGTATACGGTATCCACCTTGTAATATAAAAATAAATATCGAACTGTAGCTAGCCGTTTTTGTAAATACATAAGCTGGGCCAGCATCTTTTTGAAAATAAGTAATTGTTTCAAAGAATATAAATATATTTCCAATAAATATATTTTTCGGGTTCCCTGATGTGAATGTCCATTCCTTCTCATATATGAAGACTTTTTAATTTTAATTTATAAGTGATAGTGGCTCTAGCTGATGTGATCGCCGTTTAGGAGATTTGTGCGGACTCTTCTCCGACGTCATATTTCTGGTCAAACGTTGATACGTCGGGCTGGTGATGCTCGCTGTACGAGCCTGTGTAAGTACTGACTGCCCACTAACAATCACTTTTCCACTCAACCTTAAAACATCTTCTGTCGAGCCTTCTGGAGCAGTCTCAGGTCGAATTTTAGGCAGTTCATCACCGGATGAAGCAATTGTGCTGACACCTGGGTTGGATGTGACTGCTTTCCTACCAGCCAGTTCATACTCCACATTCACACGCACTTTCTCCGGTTTCGGGTCGATCAACAATTGGAAGCAGCCCAAAACTGCGTCCGAGCTACATGTTCTTGGTGGAGCTAAAGTCGAGCTTTGCAGCAGCTTCGTCGGATCTTTTGGCGAGAGAGAAGAGCTTGTCCCTAATGTTTTTCCACCTGTTTTGCCTTGCTGCGTCGACGATCCTTTTGCATGATACGCGTTTTCATCATCACTGGCATCCGAGTACGAGTCTTCGTCCTGATCTTCCGACGGTAAACCACCAGACACCGATCCAAGTGCAAAGCCGCTATCCACACGAATATTTCTAGTCGACCGACTAGTACCCACTTCAATCTCGGGCCAAGGAGTCAGGTCACCAATAAGCACTTTGCACCAGTCAGCTGGAGCTCCACGCTGTTCAATCGCTCGATTCGTCGTCCGCAACAATTTGACCGACTCAGTCACCGCAGGAGGAGGGTTTACCACTACGTACAGATTTGTCGACACAGTGATTAGTAAATCTTGCTGGTGCGAGTCTGCCAGAGCTGCTATGGCGACGACGATTCCTTCTTGAACCACCTTGTCAACGTGTGGTTCATCCCAGTCAGCAGCCTTTGCCGCTGCAGTAGCCGCCGCTGGATCGGAACTCTGTACCGGAGCAGGCGGCGGCGGATGGGTCGATAGCGTCTGCAGTGCCAACGCGCAGACGTGCCGCTTAAAAGGTAGAACTGCATTCATTCCGAGTCGCAAAAGCACTTTCACGGCATCGTTCTTGATCAGTTGCCTCTTGCTGCGGTGCAAACGTGCCATATTGTAAATCGTAACCGCAACGTGCTCTCGTGTCTGGGTATTTGTAGACTGCGATAGGGTCAAGACAATAGGAACCAAGGCAGGCTGGCAGGTCAATCGCTGGCTTCGCACGTCTTCCGCCTTGCTTGTAGTGCCACGAATTCCATCATTTCCACTGTCACTATCGTATGATGGAGGGTTCACTTTTGTTGAAGGTGCTGGAGGTTCTTGACGTGACAAATTCCGAATCACCACCATGCAATGCAGCGCAAACGTCTCGCCACGCACACCAATTAAACCTTTGAAAGGTGCACGTGGATCTCCAGCGTTGGTCGTACACAATAACGCGAGGATATCAAAAGCTCCGTCGCGCAGCATTCCATCATGACATCGCGGATGCATTGACAAACTACTCAGGGACGTCACGATGTTCATACATGCAGCATTTTCTTCAGCTCGTGCTGTTGATCCATCCATCGCTCCTTTTGCAATTGCCATTAGTGCGCGGACAATACCGTCTTTCACGAGTCGCTCTTCATAGGAATTACTTGCCGTATTTCCAGCACCTTCGACACTAAGTTTTGCAAGCGAGCAGATCATGTCGGTAGCCACTCGAAGCGTTGAATCTTCAGAATCCATTGCGGGACTTGTTAACAGCGCCGCAAGCGTTGGAAGACCATTGCAAGCAATGAACTTGCGCTGATTCAGTTCCAGTGCGAAGAGATTACGGAGTGTAAACACACAAGCGCAGTACGTTTCGACGCAGACAGAGGAAGACGAAGCAGTTCCATTCGTTGGCGTTGACCCAGCAGATTTGTTCTTCCCACCTTTCATCGCGTCATTAATTACGCCTATCACACCAGAGGCGGAATCGTTCGTCATAATCTGCACAGCAATTGAGGACGCGCTCAGGTTGGCAAGTGTTTTGGCCCCGTATTTCCGCACATCTTTACTTTCGGATTTAAGTTCCGCTACCAAGATTCCCAGCACATTACTCTCGTCTTGTACAAGTATTTCGGCGACGCGGGATTCAGTAGCACATGACAAGTTGTAGAGAACATTGGCGACGTACAACTTCATTTCTGGGTCACGAACCTTTACGAGATTCTTTAGAACACCCAAAACTCCCTCTTGCAGCATTCGTAACTCGACCTGCATCATAGCACTCGTTCTTCCAGCAGAATTCGAGTCTTCTTCTCCACTTTCAGTCGTTTCTTTTGTACCAGGAAGGGTACAGGAAACACTCGAGAGATTGCTGAAAATACCAACCATAAATCTCTTCATGGTCTTGCTCAAATCGGCTTGGTACATCTTCGCTAGCACTCGTACGAGCTCCATTTCAAGTAAATGTGCTGTTTTTTTGGGATCCAATGAAATATTGTAAAGCGCACGAAGTGCCAAGTCACGGATCGACTCACTTTCAAGCCGTGCTAGCTTCAGCAGCGCATACAGCACTCCGTCACGCATGAACTTTTCACGTGCGTCTTCGTGAGTTAAAAGGTTAAACAAAGCTTTAGCACAGATCCCCTTCGTTTGAGGACTATTCACCCGTAACAATGTTATGACAATGAAGTCATCGACAGTAGCATCGCGCCACACACGCGCCAATGGTTTACCCTTTGCTGGCGTAGGTCGCTCTGTTGCTAAGTTACAAAGTGCAATTGCTGCACAGACTTGAGCCTCGTGAATACCCGTGCGCATGACCATATTAAGAGCAGGTGGAATGTCGACGTAATCTGCTAATAATTTGAGTCCGTGAGGGAATGCCAACGCCACTTTAGCAATCGTAAGAGCAGTTCGTCGAGCTGTTCTCTGCTGCAGAGTCACCGTTGACTTGGACAACCGTGAGTTCTTGGAGGCAGATTGCGTGGCCAGCAACAGAAGACAAGCAAAAAACGCTGGCGTGTCCACGGGACCAGTGGTCCCCACTGGAACGGAACTTCCACTGCAAAGCTCATGTACTTTGTACACAATCTGCGACGAAGCATACTGAGCCTTAATAATGTGTCGGTCAGTGAGTGCGTCGCGTGGTCGCTGGTCTGCAGCTGAGGCAATCAAAAAGTGCTGAATAGCCTCAAGCACACCATCGTCAAGAAGGGATTGATGTCGGGCAGTGTGTGATGCGAGTTGGGAAAGCGTTGTCAAACAATTGAGCCAGATTGTATACAGCGTGGCTGGTGCCTCAGCTGAGCTTGGTTTCCGTAAAACGCGTACCAGGAGACTAACGGCACCCTCGTAGTAAAGCAGTTCGTGATTCTCCGCTCGCGAGGATAAATGATGCAAAAAGCTTATACAAACCCCGCAAAGCTCAGCATTCGCCAGATTTCTCGATGCAAAAGCCAACATGGTCGGAATCGCACCAACTTGATCGCTAGAATCCTTCCCATTGAAACGTTTCTGAGTCGCTTCTGCCAGCCTCGTTTTCATCCCTGGGTCCTTCGCTAGTCCTAACATTGCATAGACGCAAGCTTTCTGGATCTCCTTGCTGCTGTTGCTAGCACCAGGTGCCGTCGTTTCCTCGTTTCGAATAAGGTCTAGAAATGCAGGAACAACACCTGCGTCGACTAATGCTTGGAAGTTCGCAGGATGGAGCAGTAGGTTGCTCAAAGCTGTCACACAGTCGAGCTTCAGTAGCAACGCAGCAACGTGTTTATCCTCCTCATTCTCTGTCACACCATTTTGGTGTTGAGTTTGCGTATCATCCGATCCTGGTACATCCGGAGCGTTTAATAAACCAAGGAAAACAGGAACCGCTCCATCTTGCACGAGAGTTGGGCGACATCGATCATCTAACGCCAGATTTGCAAGTGCCACCACAACGAATTTCTCAGTCTCAGGGTCGATACTTCTCTTTCTGAGTGACAAAGCACTAAACGTAGTGGATGCAGTCGTAGTACCAGCAATTAACGATGTCTCATCATCATCACTATAGTCATCATCCGAGCCAATAGATCCATCATCTCGAATAATGTTTAAAAGCTTTGGAATGAAACCAGCGTTACGTATGCGGTTTTGAAGTCTTGGGTTGCAACAAAGCATTGCCACAGCATTAACACAGTTCTTGCGAATTGAAGAGAGGAGTGAAGTCACCACTTTCTCTCCTTCAACACTGTCCTTGTCAACGTCACCGGACTTTTGCATCTGGTGAAATTCCACTCCAACGTTAACGAGGATATCCGACAGAATATTCAAAGCACTGTTCTTCGTCAAGGAGTCCTGATTAGTCTTCACGGCCGCCAGATTGCAAAGTGTGCACGTAATCGTTTCCAGGAGGGTCAGCTGCATGGGCTGCTTCATCGCCACGCTTACCATAACTTCTAGAGCGCCTACAACCCCTTCATCCACAATTACGCTGCGTGTTGTAGGAAGAATGGAGAGATTCAGCAGTGCTTGGGCACAAATGTTGATCGTCGCAGTATCTCCATGTCTTGCCAGCACGATCATCGTGTTTAAGAGAGCGTCGCATGTGACTGCACGAGGGACACCGGACAAATTGACAAGAGCTAGCACGCAAAGGAGCTTTACGTCACTTGGTGCAGCCAGCGGTGAAGTCACAGTCGCAGTCACTGTAGCCATGATCTGCGAGAGAGCAGATACAACACCATCATGCACCATCGCAAAGTGATGGGTCTCATCGATGGTCAGGCGTAGTAATGCACGGGCACACAACGCTTTCACCGTCGGGTGAGGGGTATGGATGAGATCGAGCAGCGCCGCAATGACACTTTCGTCCATCATCTTGGAGTAGAGATCTCTTGTTGCCTGTGGAGGAGCCATCGCTAGCAGTGAAGATGATGCTGAGTGAGCTTGGGTTTTTTTCAGTGGGGTGTGCAGTGGGGCAAGCGGGATAGGGACGTAATGAGTGAGATTTAAGATTGCAGCGGCAGCATACAGCCGAATTGCTGGGTCATCCTGCTTCAGCACGCTGGAAAGGGTGCAGAGTGCACCTTCACGTATTAATTGCCCTTCATAGCCTTTGTGGCACGAAATACTGTAGAGACCTTCAGTCGCCTTGAGTTTCATGTCCTTGGTTAAAAGTGCAGTGTTCACAGCACCTGCAAGAATGGGCTTTAACGTTACCGACGCCAATTGGTTCATCGACTCCTTCTCACTCTCCTTGTAATTTACTGACATGACACCAGGACCTTTAGGTTTGCTGTTAGCATCAGGAGATCCCAGTATCAACCGGTTTAAAGGGGTTGGCGCCGACGCCGAAGTCGTTAGAAGATCATGACAGGGATTGTGACTTTCAGACTGGAAGCGGGACTTGTCGATTCGTGACAAGTAGATAAGCCCCTCATCGTAATCACCACGTTGGTAAAACAGATCACCCCCGAAGTTTTTCTTCTTAGCCACAGCCACCGCTTGTTCTCGGTCATCATCGCCACCTTTTGGTTCCGTCTCCACCGCTCCTCCGCCAAAAAAGGTCGTAAAATCTCGAAGTTTGCCAGGACTTCCACCATCGCTGCCACTCAACATTTTACTACGATATTTGTCCTGTGCCTCCTGCCGCCGCTTCTTGTTGGCTGCTTCACTCTTAATATGCTGCAACAGAGCACAAACAAGGTCGTCTTTGTCTGGATGGTCCCGCCAAAACCCACGCTGTCGGTGGAGTTTCCAGTGCTTGACGAGCTCTTTCAGCTCCTCCAAACGAATTGGCGAGTTGTCGGGGTCTCGATTGCGTGGAAAAAGGTTGTACTTGATGAGATAAACCCTCAACCCGTCGATTTCTTGGTCGCGTCGCAGCGCTGCCAACCGCTGCTCCATATTCACCGCACATTTCGGTGGATTGACAGTCATGCTGCTACTCCAGCCAAAGCTCAAAGTGTTCTCTTCCTTTTCTTGGTTCACGCGTTCTGCAGCCTATTTCTGCCGCAGCAGTTGCAACGTTTTGAAGACAAAAATGGCCCGCCTTTTCCAAAGATTAGAGCGACACAACATGTCGGCCTTCTTGAGAGGAGAAACTCTTCAATCTGCGTGAACCATACAAGAGGATTTTCATGCTGCCTTGCATTTAGTGGCTACCTACAACTCTCACATTCCACCGCTCAGTTTTGCTGCTGGTTTTTTCTTACGTGGCTTGGGGGATGGCGACAGATCCACGACGTAGAAGAGTTTCTCTGACATGTGGTATGACCGCTTATCGCCATCTTGATACGCCACGAAGTGCTCGTACGTGTCCTCATTAAACTGCTGGACAATACCTTCGTACCATTTATCCTTAGCCCACTTGACGCGCACGCGTTTACCCACGAGACGTTGTGGGTTGTCATCGCTATCGTAGAAGGTCTCAACAACCGCTTCCGGGTCTAAGATACTGCGAATACGCGGCAACAACTTGGTGATGGAGCGGTCAATTGCCTTGATAAGTCCTGAGCTCGTCACACTCACGTTCACCCACGACGATGTACTGTTGGGCTTCACTAGAACAGTTTTGCGCTGTTGTAGATATCCCTCAGACCCTCGATGAGCCATCAACCATTTTTCCATCCATACACAACTCTGGTGGTTATCCCGCAGCCATTGCGTCACTCCAGTATGACGTTTGGCGAGTCTTGTGAGCATGTCGAGAGACGTTTCCGTAGCCTTATAGTACCGCTGTTGCGACGCCATCACGGCAAGTAGCTTGGTAAGTCCGTCATTGAGACGTTCGGTGGCCAACGAGTCTCGAATCTTCAGCAGCGAGTTGAGTGTGCGGAAGTAAGGCTTAACATCGTGATGATCTTCCACTTCGATACCATGCACGATCGTTTCCAAAAATGCAGCAGTGACGCGCCGACTTTCCCAGCAAAGATGACTCACAATCTGCTCCAATGGCTTCGTCTCTTTGGTGTAGTGATTCGCACGTTGTGTGAGCAAGGTAATGAAGCGCTCATTGAGGAGAACGTCATGGTCTGCTGGCGTAAGATCCACATGCTCGTGCACCATGTTACCTGGGAGAATCAAGGGGTGTTCAGGATCTGAGTCAACATCCATGGCAGGAGGTAAGCTGCAGCGAACTAGCACCGACAACAATTTCAGGATGGTAACGCTGAGGTCAATGCGCTTAAGAATCTGCTTCGGCTTGTGTTTCTTCAGTTGTAGTTGAAGCAGTGGCTGAGTACTCCCGAGACCCGTAAGAAGCGCTACAATCGCACCCACGACACTGTTTACCACGAGGAAAGACCCTTCGTTGCGCCCCGTCTGGACAAAGTCGTACATCGTGAGGAAGTACTGGCGATGATGTTGGACGGGGACCGAAAGCAACGCTGGCATTAGCTGGATCAAGAAGAACATGAACTCAAAAGAGGCGGGCAAATGCTTCTTCCCGTCACTAATTGTCACAGAAGCGCTTGGACGCTCTCCATCGGCTTCTTCCTCAAACTCCGTGTTTGATGTCGTTACGATTGCTTCTGAGAGCACGTTCGCCATCAACTCGCGGACCTCGCGGTGCTCGTTAAATACCAGCAGTTCCAGAAGTAGCGACTCGTTCGCCTCCATCGTTGATAAGAACCAGCGACAGCCACCAATGTCGGCGTGATACAGAGACTGGAGAATAAGGCGCCATTCCAGAACCTTGCTAACATCACCACCCTGCCACAACGTGCCGAAGACAAACTTGGTTGCTACTTGCAAGGCCTCAAACTGCACCTCCACTGGCTCAAAGCGCGGCATCACAGCCATGTTCCTGGCGCTTTCTAAGCCCACGAGACAAGATCGAAGGAGACTGTGCGTAAACTTCAGACATCTAGTGTCGTACAGGTATCGTTTGCGCCAGAACAAGCGGTTCTCCATAGCAATGAGTTTGCGGATCGGCTCCGGCGCAATCACTTGGATTACATCGCGCATATGTGCCAAACGGGCCGACGCTCGCCTCTTCAATCTCGAGCAGAAAGCTGCTACTAGCACGGCACTCGAGAATTTAACGCATGGGGTATCCTCTTCGCTGACGATGCGGAGCTCAGGAGACACTCGAGTATAAAACAGCATGAAGCTGCTGCGGTTTTTCATCCTGGTTGGTAGTGGGGAATCTTCCTCTTTTGAGAATGATCCAGAACCATGGCGGACACGCGATGTATCATCGCCACCGAAACACTCTTCGGGAATTTGAGCCGGATCGAATGGAGTTACCAGCGTATCGTTGAACTCGAACCATTGGTTCTTGTCATCTGGCACTTGTTGGTCACGGAGGAATGAATAGTAGTGTCCTGAGTGTGCTGTACCAAGGTGTACGACAGTTCCTACTAATTCGTACTGAGAATATTCCGGAGCTGTCGTTCTTCCATCATCGGCGACGTCAGAAGATGTACTTAAACGAACGTCGTGATTGGTAGATCCATCGTCCATTGATGCTGGCGCTCTGCTTCTCTTCTCTTCTTGACCTTCCTTTGTATAAGGATACATGTCCAACTCAGTAGGGAAATCGAAGCGATCATGGAGCTTAATTTGCTGCATTTTCTCGAAATCAAATTCGAAGCGCTTGAGGTGGATGATCAGATACGCAGGCAGCTTTGAAATTGAAATACGCTTATGCGTTTCCAAAGTCACTTTCTCTTCTTCGCCAGCGCCATTATCAGTAGCCCCTTCTGCTTTCAAGCCACTGCCTTTTTCCCACGTATAACTTACTTTTTCACCTTCAACCCACCCATCTAGCGACTCTTTCAAGTTCTTTCGGTCGCGAACAGGTACAGAAATGAAGTGGAACGGCTCAAAGCGCTCGCTGTAGCGATCACCCTCTGCGACAAGCTCATTGCTAAACTCGCCACCAAAAAAGGTGTTTAGAATATTTTCATCACTGGTGTAGGGGTCACCACTCCCGATGCCATTCATTTCAGACTCAATTTGCTGAAAGAAAGACGTGAGAAACTCGCTGGCATCCTGTTGGACGTTCACGTCCACTGTTTCACCGTCCCACGTCTTCATGGCACGGGTGAAGGGGCGCGGATTGTAATATGGCTTAGCACTGCCCTCCAGATGAGCAAACAACGACTGAAGCTCGTACGTCAGACTCTTTAACTCATCTTTTCCGCTGCCATTTCCATTCGATTGAAGGCGTAAGACCTGCCGACGGAAGCGCGGCATCATGAAGAAACTCTGAATCGTTGAATTCAGGTAGCAAGTGCACCCAAGGTTTTTCAGGCCGACATACTTTGCCCGTTGGAGGAATTGATCTTTCAACGACTTTGAGGCCTTTCGCTTGGACGTAGAGACCGCCGAAGTCAATACAACAGGCTCTTGGGGTCGCTCCAGAGTGTGTTGGTTTGCCATTTGTGTAAGTAAGAAACGCAATCCTTCAGTGTTGTCAATAGAGAGCTCCGCGAGGAGATCAAATGCAACCCCACGGCACGAGTCACTACGACACTTGGGTTGACGAAGGTAGTATTGTGACGAAGAAGATGCTTGGAAATCAATAGGTCCGCTTTCTTTTCCTTCACTATGAGCCTCTCCGTTGCTTTGCGTATCAGGTGTGGCAAATAGACATTCGTTAAAAAGCTCGTTCATGATTCCTTCATCGTTATGTAGAATTGGTGCCACAACCTCGCGTAGACTGCGTCCGTCGCATGGAACATCGAGAAGACCATCCGCCAACACAGCCGGGATCCGTTTAATGATCGCAAGAAGTGTGGATAGCTGGCCTTCCAGAAGCACATCCAGTGCCGGTGGAAGGATGTTATGGCTTACTGGGGGCCCAGCCAAGGCCAGGCGCTTATTTCTATCTGTATTACTCCTCCGAGTAGACAGTGGTGCAGATCCTGCTACAAGTCCCAGCGTATCGTCTTTAATATCGAATGCCTTAATCCGACGACACAAGATTTGACAAGACGGCAGTATGGCGAATGCAGTCAGATCCTCTGCACTGGTAACAAGCAGCGTGAATACATTGTAGTATTCTTCGTCAATTACTGGTCCAGAGTATTCACCAAGTCGACCCAAAAAGTAATTGCAACAGCGCATACGGTCTTCTTGGAGTTTGTTTCTGGTGGTTGAAAAGGCAGCTATCGTGTTGGCAGCTTCCAATCGAACAGACTTGAAGCGACTTTCCACCAGACAACGTAAAATAATGTCACCATGCCCTTCATACGCCTCTAGAAGCACCAATGCGTCTTGATTTGCCACAAGGCTGCATGTGGCTATGCAAGACAATAACCGAGTCATTAGATAAGCGCCACTCGGGATATGATCGACATTGTCTGGGTCTGCAACTTGTGGGCGAGCATACACTGTAAGCGAGAGTGGTTGCACCGGCACCGCCTCAACAGGCACAGGAACTTGCTGTTTCGATGACAAGCTGGACTGAGAGGTCAGAGGAGACAACATATCTTCTTTGGCTGCTTTATCAATAGACTGAAGGCTGCTCAGCGTTTCTAACAACTGGTTAATCAGTTGCTGCGGGTTTCCTTCGAGAGTATCTTCATTTTCTTCGGCCCGTTTAGACTCCACCAAGACAAAATGGCGAAGCAGCTTGAGTAGCTTTGCTAAGCACATTACAGAAAGAGTTCCCAGTGCTAGTAGCTGACGCGGACTCGACGACAAGACAAATTGTTCGAGTTGCGTTCGACCTCCAAGCTCTAGAAAAGATGCACTCCAAGCATTCACGGTACCAATCAAACCGTCAACCGAACTCACAGCATTTGCACTGAGAATGTGCGCTTTGCCATCACTTTCATCATTGTCCTCGTCGTCGTCATCATCGCGCCCATCACTACATAGAGCGAATTTTTCCACTAGTTCGAGTTGATACAATAATTTTGCTGGACACTTTGAATCAAGCAGCGTGTTCCACTCGAACGTGCCTGGATGTTTTCGGATCGATCCATCGATAGCAAGCACACCATTCAAGGTACGTGTCTGCTTCTCCATCTCCTCATCCGTTGTCAGCAACTTAAGCACCTTCCAAGCTTCTTCAGCTATTCCATCGCTGTACGATAGTAAGTCAAACAAAAGTCCTACCCACGTAGCATTTCCTGCAAGTTCTGTTTTTATTGCATGCCAGTCGCTTTGAGGGCTACTATTGTTTCCAGTACCCCCCACGCCTGCAGCAGCAGCAGCAGCAACGCCAGCTGCTCCGTGAAAATCTAAGACACTGCGATTCGTGTGACCACTTGTGTCACTTTCCACTTTTGATAAAAGAATTGCTTCCACGTAATTGACTTGCTTAGAAGTCTTGCGCTGGGGAGCTGGTGCTGTTTGCGTTAATAATGGTTTTCCTGATGATAAGCGCGAAGACGCTACTGAGGTGAAAACCCGCGCCTTGTCAAGCGTAAATTTTCCATGGCCTTGAGCTGTCAGCTTAGTCTTCGCCGAATTCACAATGCGAACCCGATCGGCGGGGTGACCAGTATCCTTTCCAACTCGATCTCGTAGTTCCGACACAAGTGACGTCCGTCTTAAGTGATATCGAAACGGCGCTGCGACTCGACCACCTTGAGTTCGAACGTAGACAGTTAATTCTTCTGGTCCGTCAAACGCCCCTCCACCAAAACCGTCTTGAGTTTGCACGATCGATTGATGCAGAAAAGTGCTCAATAAGACTAATAGACGCAGCATTTCTCGCGTCTTCGTTGCACCAGCTGACATTTTCACAGTTTCCTTTAGCCGCCAAAGGCATGTATCCACAAAGTCAGCCCACACCTCACGACGCACGAGCTTGGAACCCACGTGAAGCTGCAGATAGATTAAGTAATTGGTTGCCTGTTCACTGACGATATCATCTTCTGCGCGCAACGCAACATCGTATAGTGTTTCAAGACCTTGAAGGTCCATTGCTTCTACGACAAAAAGGTCAGTATGTTCTTTGTTGCTCGGCACAGCACCGCCTCGCGAAGAAGCGGTGTTTCCTACGATAGCTGTTGAGGAGATACGTCTAGAGCTGGTGTTGACAAACCGAAACAACCGTTCCAATGCCCAAAATGACTCCTTGCTCATCGTCTGCATGTCTAAACGAATCTGATCAGCACTGCCACCATGAGTACCCAGTGTTTGCCCAATTAGCGATTGGAAATTTTCAGCCACAACGGCTTCAGAAAAGCCCGTGTGTCCAGAGTACGCTCGATGAACGAAGTTGTTAGGGTCGGGGACAACTGTCGTGAACCACACAAAAAACTGCTGTCGCTCTTCCATCGTACTGTCAGGGCCATTAAAACATCCCCAAAGCTGACAGACAGCATCAAAAGGCAATTTTAAGTCGGACTTCGTCACAATATATCCGAGAAACGACAAGCGTTTCTGAATACCAGCAAGGTGTGCGGCTTCTGTTCGGTTCTTGGAATCGGACTGGGCAACAAAGTTTGTGATCGCCTCAACGACAACAGACACAATATTGTGCGCCCTGTTGAGCTCTTTTAGAAGCTCGCTGGATGTAGTAGGAGTAGAGTTAGCTCTTGTTAGCGACAGGGTCGAGGCTGCCAATGATGACGAACTGCCACCGCCATAACCATCCACGATTCGCTGAATCAAACTCATGGATGTTTCCACCAGTGTTCCAAACTGAATGTTCTCTGCACATTTGCGTAGATATTCGCTTAGCAGCTGCTGCTGCTCTTTCGCTGATGCAGAAGATGAAGACCCCGCAGAAATCCAGAGCTTTTGCACGTGGTTCAGCGAATCAGCAAGTGCCGCTTCTACTTCAGCTCGCATGGGCCCTCGAAGCGCCGGGCCATTACTCACCCCACTTTTAGATGGTGTTTCAGTCTGAAGAATGGCGTTCCAGTACAGCGTGCAGCACAAGCCCACCACCTTGTTAAGCACTTCCACATCTTTCTGAGCACTTGCGCTAAGTTTATTTCTTGATCCAGAGGCAGCACTCACAAGCGACGTGAGCGACATCTTGAACCCACCCGTTTCAGCATCAGCCACCAGTTTGGACGCGATAATGATGACACGTTTAATAAAATTGACGACAAGTTCGTCGTAGTCACTCAAAGGAACTTGAGTTAGCAGCACCACGACGACATCCATCAAATCAGCTGAAAGGACTCCGCAAAGAGAGATTAACATATCAAACACAGCTTTTCTGCCTGAACGAAGCTGGCTGAGCGCGGTTTTCCACATCAATACAATATGCCGCTCCGTTAAGAGACCCTGCGCCGCCACAAACCCGAATATTTTCTTCGAGCGCTTGAGAATCTCCATGTGTGTTCCGTCTTGAAGAGAATACTTTGCACAACTCTCTAGGTCGCCTAGCATCACCTCCAGAATGTCTGACGCCGTCAGCCATTCCACAATATATTTCGTGCGTAACCACTTTGTTACGGGCTGAACGCCAGAAGTCGAGACTTTCAAAGATGGGTCCACGCTTGATGTACTCACGCTCAAAGAAGTCGTGGTACTCATCGACGCCGATGAACTACGTCGCAAACTCAGGCTTGCCTTCTTTTGAAGCGCCTCCTTCCGTTGGGCCATCGAAATTAACTCGTTAATGCGGGAAATTCCGAGCAGACGCTGCGACAAATAAGGGCAGCAAATGAACTTTTTGGAAAGATCCAAATGAAAAATCTCAATCGCCTCAGCGAATTCAGCATCACACACCGAAGCAGAACCATCAGTGGGGGTTGACTCGTCAATATCTGACTCGGTATTGTGACCTCCAAGCAGGAGCCCGTCTCGGCAAAGCATATCCAAGATACCAACGGTATGGTCAATGAGTCCATCATCGTCCTTGAGCTCTTCTCCACTCATTCGTCTCAAGCGTGAAAATGCAGCATTCAGAAATTCTCGGAAGAAATCTTCCGTTTGTACTTCCGTTGTTGAGCGACGGCGACTCGAAGATGAGCTCCGTCGTCGTTTCTGTTGCGTTAGGCACGGTTTCGCTTCGTTGAGAATTGTGCAGTAAAGCAGCACTTCAGAAAGCGTGACATCCGCGTCCGCAAGACGCTGAAGAATGAGACGAAACCCTCCCGCTTGTACAAATAGGTCGACGTTGTCAATAAAGTAAAATGATCGGCATGGATGGCGCGTCGGGATTGCTGCCAGCGCGTCCGGGCTCATCAAATACGATGTGTACACGAGGCGCTGATATTTTGCTGCCGTGTAGCTCCCAGGGTACTTGATGTAGAAAAACATGCACGAGCTGTGCCCGTTCAAGATCATGCGCAGCAGTGACAACATGTACACCATCACACTGCCAGCGTCATTGCCGAGCATACACGCGACAACGTTCTTCAGCACATGCTGGTGGAACGCGTTCATCTCGTCCGCGAGTTCACTCGACAAAAACGTACACAAAAGCGACTTCTCAACGAACGGGATCAGCAGTCGGGGCAAATACGCCTCCTGCTTTTCACGGTCATAAAAGTACTTGTCGAACTGTTCACGAGCTTGTTGTAAGTCTTTCATATTGGCATTCCACATACTCCCCTGCTTGCGCGGGTACGGATATGCCGGTGACATGTACACATTAGTGTGTGTGCCCAGCTTCGCCACACGATTGCGGCATGACGAACGAGACAAGAACTCGTCTCTTCCTTTCTTCCATGTTGACAAATGCACGCGAATCTCCGAGGCGGAATGGTGCAGGATCTGCGCTACACTCCACTTATTGGACGATAAATCCTTCACATCAATCCAGTTGCCAGCCTTCTGGTTCAGAATGGACCACTTGGAGCCGGTGAAATCCTCTCTACTAAGTCTGCGAAAGCACAAATACGTCCGCAGCTCCTCTGCAACAAGAACAAGAACAAGTTTAGATACTCACTCCACTCCAAACCTCATACTTGATCTAACACTACCTCCACTGTCAGATGAGCTCAGAAGCGGCCCGTGAAGGTACTCGAAGCCCTCTGGTACGTCCGTAACGTCCCGCACCACTCGAATCTCTTTAAGAGGTAGCAGATTCTTGGCCTGAGGAGACGTCGGCGCCTTAAACGGCGTCGCCTGGTACCACAAGAAGCGGCCGTTCTGGCGATCCACCGACTTGTCCAGCTTGGTCCAGCCATCCTCAAGCGGCGGCTGTTCGTCTCCAAGACGCAGCTGTGTGATGGCCATAATATCCGACGTCTCGGATGTCTGTAGTTTGTACCAGAGATACGTGTGGGGAGCCACCTCGGCGGCTACTCCTTCAGCGGTTGTCACGCGGTGGAAACCTCCGCCCGCAGCCAGAGCGTTGCCGTACGTGACTTCCAGCCCACCCACGAACTCGTACTGCATGGCGCGCGTCGTCCAGGATGCGGAATGGAAAGTCGGGAAGTTCAATGCTCGCAGTCTCCCTTTCGCCTAAGAACATTAAGTACGAATAATGTCTCTCAGAAGCAAAATTAATTTTATAATATTATAAAAAACAATTATTGCAATATATTGTCCGAAGAACTTGGGCTGTTGACTTTATACTCACAGGCGTCTTCTCTGTCTATCTACTTAGCCCCAGAGCGGCACGATCGAGTGGGCGCCACAAAACCAGCGGTCACATTTGTAGAACGACTCGCGATCGAAGCGCTTCTGGCATTCCCTTTCATCTGGCAGCGCCTTCGATGGACACGGACTTGTAAGGTGCAGCGCCGGGGGATTCTGGTACACAGCTTCACCCTCCATCATGAACAAGTCCAGAGCCTTTACGCGGTTCATTACCAAGTGCTGCTCCCGCACAAGCTCCATGCCAGCGAGACGGATCCTGTCGATCTCCGGCCAGTTGCTTGGCTCATTTGCCCACCAAATAAATGCTTCCGGGTCTCGCCGATCGAAACTCACATAGTGCTCGCCTTCGTTCATCCCCAATGCAGCGAGTAATGGCACCACATCGCTGTTCACGGCCAACAGCGCTCCCGTAGAAGGGATCTCGAAAATCTTGGCAATTACGTACTGGAAAATCAGCGTTGTCGTTATACCCGTACGGTACGCGCGCAAGTACGATGCGTAAATAGTGGACTGGTTGTCGGCTACGTAGTAACCAGAGTGTTGATATACGTCCATGATATCCCGGTGGTCCTGCTGGTAGATGCCCAGCCAGTGACGCAATGGGTACCAGTTGGAACCGAGCTTGCCTGATAGGATAATCTTGTTGATCGGGTTCTCGTTGAAAGAAGCGTTTACAAAGTCCGGGCCGGACGAATGTGGCAACCAAACAGTGAGAGGTAAATCACGTTCATTCACAACGTCAGTGACTTGAGCAAAGTAGTCGTCCATGAAGTACGTGTACGTGCCCACAAGAACATCCACTTTCGTCAGCACCTCATCCCGCAGCGTGATGGGATTAAACTGGTCGTAGTAGTGCAGGTCGTCGTTCCAAACCGCAATGATGGTTCCCAGCGCCCGTAACTCGTGGAAATACGTTTTATATTCTTGCAACAGCGCCATCGGATAGTAGAACGAGTTCAAGCAAAAGAGCAAGACGCTTGGCGCTCGCTTGCGGTCCATATCGTAAATCACCTTCATAGGGTCCTTGGAGGTGTCAAGGTCCTCCCACTCGTGCTTTCCCTTGAGCTCCTCAAAAAGGGACAAGAATGACCGCAGCACATAACCTTTCCAGTGCGATGTGCAACCTACGAGAAGCTTGCGGCCGTTCGTACGTTTCCTTCGCTCCGCCACCCACGCCTTCACTTCTCTCGGGTCCAGTGCTGATGCCGGGAAGAGCTTCCCCTCTGGCCGCTTCGTGGCGTCCTTGAGCGTCTGCATATCCACGTCCATCTCATGGTAGAAACCCAGCTGCCCGTTGTGCACGCTCTGCGGTACAAAGTACCCATTAAAACGCATCCGCCCCACGACCTCCAGCGTCGTTAACACCGAGACCCCAAGTACCAGCACAGCCAGCGCCCCCAGTAGCAACGCGTACTTCCAAGCTGAGCGCGCACCACCAGGTGTTTGTAAAAGACACGAGAGCGCAGTACCACGCAGTCTTTTAAGCCAATGTCGTCTCCGCCGCCTTCCCTTCTTGTCGTTGTCGTCGTCGTTATTGTCCTTAAACCGAGAGGAGGACAGAGGTAGAAGCATTTTACTACTGCCATTACTGCCGCCAGTCATACGCACCTCCAGCATATCCTCCAAGTCGTCCATGTCGGAGGTGCGCGACCCGCCACTGCCCACGCGCTCCCGCATTGCTCGCAATTTGCCTCAATAGAAGAGTACAGACAGCAATGGTTCTCCTCCCGATGCATTGAGTGCACCACACCATCCCTACCTATCCTATGAGAACGCATAGACGATAGACAAAAGTATGCGTTCTTGAAGGGGTATCTGCTTCCTATCAAATGCCGCTAGCAACTCTCACGCCGGAGCTGGCTCGGCAGATTGCGGTTGATTACCCGTCGCTACAGAGTCTCAACCTGTCAAGCAATGCACTGCATGACGTGCATCACCTGCAGCTTCTACCACGGTCCCTGACACAGCTGGATCTGGGTGAAAACCGCCTGGAAGCGCTGCCATCCGAGCTGGGCGATTGGCTGCCCGAGCTGCGACTGCTGCGGGTGTGCGGCAACGCACTCGAGTCACTACAGCCGCTCACGAGTGTCCGACAGTTGCAGACACTTGATGCAGGTACCAACCACGTGACGCTCGTGAGTGAATTGAGTTTCCTGCAGTCGCTGACGCAGCTCCGGCACTTGTCACTTGATGGGAATCCCATCGCGGAGACCGCCACATACCGTCGCGAAGTGTTGGCAATGCTGCCACAATTACAGTCGCTGGATGGACAGGAAGTGACGGCGGGTGAAAGACTATACGCTAAATTGCAGCTCAAGACGCAGCTTAGTAGAGGAAATACTCCACCGAAAGACCCATCGCCAGCGCCGTCGCCTACGAGATTGTTGACTCCGGAAAGTCTCCAGACGCAAAGAAATAATGAGAAGAAAACATCGATGAATCCACTCACGACGACGCTTAAAGTGGAGGTTGGTGGGATGCAGAATGACGAAAAAGAGAGGTGGAAAGACGATCGAAACGTTGAAATGAGGAACTTCCACAGTCCAGATGAGGACGATAGACACCAAACACCACCCGTATTAGCAGCTCAAGCTGAATTTGTACTGACGCCGACAGTCGAGAGACCAGGAAAGTTCTTATCAGCAAGGAGGCCAGAGGGACAGAACGACTGCATCCGGGAGAAACAAAGGGATTTCTACACAAACAGTAGGAAAGTTCATGAAGATCACAATGCAGAATCAACGGATCTGGAAACAAGAGAAACGTTACTGAAAAGCCGAGTGGAGGCTCTGGAGGGCATCTTGGCGGTGCAGGACAAAACTATGAGGCACACAATAGCTCGGTTTGGAGGACGTTACGCAGATTCACAGCTGAATGTCAAGACTAAGAGTGATAATGGTGTTATACCGACAGTAGAAGCAGCTGCGGCAGTTTACACTCAGCTGATGGCTACTTGGCGAGAGAAGTGTGTGGCACTTATGGTGCAGAATCGATCGAGCGAACTTGTACACGAGACTGTTATCCAGGAATACCGACAGCAAGAAGCTCAGATCTGTGACGACCTTGCACGTTGTGAAGAAAAGATCGAGATGTGGCAGCAGCGCGCTGCTGATTTTGAGGCTCAGCGAGATCTGGAGGTTGTAGCAACGCGTCAAGCTGAAGATCAACAAGCACACGCGAACTCCAAGGCCGTACAAGCAGTGCGAGGTTTGGCTTTGGAACGTGGAAAACTTCAGCATTTGGCTGAGACTGTGGCTCGGTTCACAGGTGGTCTTGTCCGAGACAAAGTGGAGCAGCTACACAGTGGGTCCGTAAGGCTAGAGGCGCTGGAGCGACGGCTATCACTCGCCAAGGAAAGGATCGAGGTGGCTGCTACTTTAGTAGCTCATCGAGAAGCGCGATTACGCAACAGTGAAGCTGCATTAGAGGCTGAACGTCGAGTGTGGGCTCATAGACTGGAGCAAATGCGCAACTTGACGCTGCAAAAACCGATCTTGAAGAATGAAAATAATGGCGAAAATGCTAGTGTTGTGATACCTCCGACTGCCGATGGGAAGATCTTAAGACCAACTACCGAATCAGCGTTACGTGCTCTTTTTCACCGATTAGATGCTTATGATACCGGTCTGGTACGCTCCCAAGTGCTACTTCAAGCTCTGCGGCGAGGAGATCCAGGTGTACTCAGTGCTATTGGAGGTCCCAAGAAGATGCAAAACCTGATATCTCATGTTGAAGCTGGTCTCCGTAAACTGTCGCTCGCTGGAGGTGTGACAACCACACTCACTTGGGGTGAATTTTTGCTGTTTTTCATCCCGGAGAGCTCGGTATCGCTATCTGAGCTTTTACTGGATGGTGATGATGACTCAGCGAACGGTGTTGATGCAGCGGTTAACAAGTCAAGTGGGGCTTGTGTACTGTGCACCGCAGTCAAAAGCAATCGGCTGCCGAGCTGGCCGTTCGCTTCGTCTGGTTTCAATGAGGATCCAACAGAGCGAGGCGATGGAGAGACCACAACGACTAAGCGGCGTAAAGAGCGCAAAGCACTGCAAGTATTAAGTCACGCTGAACTTGTCCAACAAAACGCTGCGCTGCTAGGTGACCGTCAGCACCTTCGCCGAGTTGTAGCACGTGATGTCCACGATCTGCGAGACCAAGTACGCGGTGTTCGTCGCGAATGGGAAGCGAAAACAGGCGAATTGGTACATCAGAAAGATGTACTTCAGTGTAAACTGGACGAACATATTGAGGAAGTGCGTCGTACCCAGAAGAAGCAAGAAGCTGCGGAGGTGGCCCGTGATGACGCTTTGCTGGAGGTTCAGAGACTACGAGAGCAGCTTTCAGCTCAAAAACAAGAGTTTGAAGAGCACAAAAAGAAGCTCGAGACAGAAAGTGGTAGACAACTGCAACATGAACAGGAGGTTTGGCAGACGGAGATCCAGGATGTGCGTTTGGCACATTCGCTGTTGCAGACTGATCACGGGAAACAGCACGTGCGCATTCGACAGCTAGAGCGGGATCTTTCACGACAGAAGGAGGCACTTCTCGCCCATGAGACGGAACGTGTGGCGAGTTTAGAGGACAAAGTCCAGCGTCGGGACACGGAGTTAACCCGGTTACGACGCGAACGAAATACGATTTTGAGTTCACTGCGAGAGCAAGAACGAAAGCTGGCAGAGACGTCTGTGCTTCCAGAGCCAACTCGTACTGAGACTGTAGCGACGCAGACGAAGGACGCACCGCCTAGAAAACAAAAGACAGTGGCGTCACAAACAATGCGAGCTTCAAATGGCCTGAAAGACAAGCAAGACGACGGACATGGCGGTCGAATGAGCATTAACGAAATCTCGACGCCGAATTCGCTCGATGGGGATGACAACTCGGTAAATCAAAGGCTTCGTACTGTCAATGCTGTGTCAACTCACTTGTCTCCTGAAGACGTCAATTTGCGGCTGCAGAAACTGCAATTGCTCACGGAAAGCTTATTAGCGGACTAGCAGCAGAGTAGAAGATATTATGAACCTGAGAATATAAAATACAACCGCAGATACTCTCCACCTACACAACATAGTTCTTTCCTGCAATCATCATCGTCTTGAGGTCCTTCTTTGGTCGTCCTAGAGACGGTGGAGCGAGTACGCTGGCTTTGCCCTGTTGGCTCTTGGCCCACGAGTAGAACATAACGCCGCTCACGACGATGAGGGTAGCGACTCCGCGCTTGGTGTCGAAACACTGCGATTCCTGCTGACTGCAGTACAGCATCGAGCTGATGACAAACACACACACGGCGCGCAAACTCTGCATGATCCCAGTCGTGACGGCACCGCTGGAGCCGAGCATCACAAAGTACGTAAGTCCGTGGGCCAGCTGAGAGAGCGTGTACACCACGAGCGCAACCACAATGTGCGTCGTGTTGCCGTTAGCCTCAGCGATCGGCTTGGTGACAAGTGCGTCCCATACGGGCAGCACGAAGATACTCTGGTAAATAGCAATGATTGCAACACAAGCCGCGCCAATTTTAAGACACAACTCCTTCGGGTGTGGTTTCTCCGCCAGCTTGAGCGTGTACTCGCCCGTGACGTAGTTCCCACCGTAGAATGCTGCCCCTACTAGCGTGTGGAAGCAGCCCATGAGCACAACAGTGTTGTCCCGTCCACTTCCCGACTCGCCCAGCGCACTAAACGCCAGTCCGAACGTCACTAGCGCAATACCAAACCACTCCTCTTTAGATACGACCTTCTTAAGGATGAACCTCGACATGAGCGCAGACCAGCAGATCACGGACGAATACACGACCTGATAGAGTCCACTGCCCGCCATAGACAGACCCACATTGGAGAAGATGCAGCCTGCAAAGTCCAGCACCACTGACACGACAATACAGAGCTGCAAAGTGGACAGAGAGAAGGACACAGACGAGGGAGTAACGCGAAAACCCAACGCGGGCTTCTTCTCGTCGTCGCTGCTGTCTGCGTCGTCCTCCAGTGGCTGCACATCCTGCTCGTCCTTCTGATTGTCCTCGTCTGCTACTGCAGCGCGTCGAGTGAGCTCCATATCCACCGATTCCAAGTCAATGGAGCGTCTCTTAGTCGGCGTAAGTGCGTCCGTCTGTGTGGGTGTGAGTTCAGGCTCCACGTCGTCTTCTGGGGACCTGCTGACTCGTTGCAGTTGCTGTTGGGGTTTCTCGTCCTGTTTCTTGTGTTGAATCGGCGTCTTCTTGACAGCAGCAACGCCCATAGCTGGTAAAAGTCCCACAAGCATCATACCCAGGTAATTGCAGAGTGGAAGTAGCATCGCCTTCTGATCGCCCGCCCCCTGATAGAATACGAGCTGCGCCACACACGTGGACAAGACGCCAGTGACTAAGAACACGCCCTGCACCAATAGCTTGCGCATTGCCGCGCCGCTCTCGGTGCTCACAACCGTCGACACCTTTATGGGCAGCTCCATTAGGGAATGAAGAATTATATGAGACTCGTCAGCACAAAAAAAAAGAGCCTATTTTTAGTGTCACACATCGATTGGCTAGATCTAGCCGCACCCCTAGGTACGGAATACTCATACGGAAATCTCAAACGATCTGACTTGTTACAAAAGTTTTCTGGAAAAAGTAGCCAAGATCCTTTTTTTGCGCAATGCCTAGTTTTTAGGACCAATTCAAGCACGATTTGTTCAACATGACAACTTTGTCGAAGCAATTTACAGTCTCCACGGTACAGCTTAATGCACAGGTTTCCACTAGACCTATTGATGGCATCGAGTTGTATATTATTCAGAATTCATATGGAGCGGACGTGCTAACTTTTAGACCTTTTGTCTTCAATTTGTTGGTTAAAAGACCACTGCACGACCGTCTTTAAGCCTGTGTGGGGTAACTCGTATACTCCCATTCGACGCTGTTCTGTAGCAGGTCCTGGTCGAAGCCATCGGCGCCGCCACTCACGTACAGGAACTTAGTCACAGGCACCGTAGCGTAGTAGCTGAAGGTTTTGTTGCCCGGCACAAAGAGGACATCTCCTTGGATGAGTTTCGCCGACTCACCATCAACCTCAACTGCGAGTTGACCCTCCTCGAGCTGGAACGCCAGCGGCTGCTTGGGTGTGATGGTGTTCACAGTCTCGTTGTCAGTCTTGGCCGACATGGTGAGCGTGCCCATAGTGAAATTGCCACCGCTCTGAGGACCCTTTTGCACGGGAGCCAGCAGCTTGTAGCCGTTCTCCGAGTTAAGGTATTTCTGCGCGTAGTTCTTAGCTACAAAGTAGGGCGTGTGACCATCATCAGCAAGCTCGTTCTCTCCGTTATGCCAGTTGCCACTTCCAGCGGTTCCGTCCACCAAGTCATTGCGAGGTTCCCACGCCAACTGAGCGTACACATCGAAAGCTTCCAGAGAAGAGATGACTTCGGCGCTCGGGCCAGTAGAATTCGAGCGCGAGGGCTCAAAGTTGGCGTACGTACGGGAGTTGTAGTATGAGTCACGGAGCGCGATGAAGAGCTTCTCGAAGCCTCCGGGCTGGATTACGCCAGTCATTTGCGTGTCCGGGTCCAGCACCTGGAACGTGTGGTACGTGTTGTGCGGAACGGCGCCATAGTCGCCCTGGGTGAGTACGCGGGTCTGTTGCTCAGAGGTGGCGTTGTCCGACTGAATCCAGAGCTGGAAGCGCCCGCGGGTGCAGTAGAAGTTCTCGTAGTGGGTCTTGTGGGTGTGGGGAAGAACACCGAGACTGGTGGAATCCGCCGAGCTCGTTTGCAACAGCGAGAAAGCGAAACCCGAGGAATTGCCCGTGACAGAGAACCGATACACCTGGTCACCAACCTTCACCGCTTCGCCGTAATTCTTGGGCAGCACGTAGGCGCGTAGGTGGTCGGGCGTCGTGTCGACCACTAATGAAGCCGAACTAAGTGAGACCACACAGGCGGAGAAGCCGACAAGGAAAGCGCAGGTCTTCATGATGGAGAAGTTAGAGAAGTGAAGGATACAATTAATTTAGCGCTGGAGCATCAAATTGGTCATGAAGTAGACCAGGTGGTAGTCAAGCAACTGTCTACGTGCGGAAGCGGTCTCCGTTACCTTGTCCCTGTTGCTGATCTCACGTGGAAAGTGCAAGTGTTTGTGTCTCTTTCCGGACAATGTAAGGTCCTATTAGTCGATGAGTGACGCGAGGCTTTCAGAAAATGGGATGGCTCGCTCTAATATTCACGGCTCCCCAGTTGGATTAGACGCAAAAGGAGAGAAATGTTTTGCAAGAATATTTTTCAGAAGGGTCCGTGGTCATCAAGCCTGGCCCCGACTTCATGTAGACATCGTGCAAGACGGACAAAACTGAAGATCGATAATTAATTATTATTAATAATAATAGTACTGTACGTCAGCGTGGTCCGTTCGTTCCACTGATTATGCTTATCTGTCAAAAAGGCAACCACACAACCTTGATGTATTTGAGACGGCGCACCGAAACAGACAACAAGTCAGCCTGTACGTGTACTGTACTACAGGATCGATATAGTTTTTGATACTGATACGTGTACTATACAGTAAGCTTGCCATCGCAATTTCAACAACAGGTAATGCTGAAGAAAAATTTAGCATGCACGGGCAATACGTACAACATGGACAAGTCCAGAATTAGAGCCATGCTTGAATGAAAGACGCAATCGAAGCCTTCAAAAGAAAACAGTTCATTTTGGGACTGGATCCGCTCTCCTGGTTGACAAGGACTTTAGAGAAATATCATTTTAGAGAAGGAGTTTTCGTTAACTCAGGTGCTATTAATACTTTGTCATTCTCATTTAAAACAAATCTGCTTAGTGAGATGTCGAAGGCTATCTACGGCGGACGTCCCGTCAATCGAGTCGAAGACGCTGTAAATATGAAGGTAATGCACACGAGTATGATAGCGGGTTTTGATACTCTTTACTACTACTACTA
>JAIKVB010000465.1:0-25500 GCA_024679045.1 Phytophthora brassicae | reverse complement strand
AATAAATTTGTACCTGAGCCAGCTCCACCACAAGTGGAATCAGGAGTGTTTGAATTGCCTCTGGGGTCATGGCTTCACATAGCACTTTGACTGCATGCAAAGAGGTCAGGCGGTGCAGGAAATTGGCATTCGAGTGCATGGTCACGATCCGAGGCACCACGCTCGTTCGTGCCCAGTCCACACCAAAGTGCTCCGTCAAGTTCTTGAGGTTGATGGTGGCCGCCTCGCGGATAGAAAACACGTTGTCTACCAACCACGCCATGCAGAGCCCCGCCAACTGCTCTTCGAAGTAGTCGCGTCCCAATTGAGCAGCTAGTAGCGGAATATACTCTATGATCGCAAGACGAATACGCCATTGACGATCTTCCGCAAGATGCACGATAGCTGGCAGGAGCGACTGCGAAAGCTGCTCAATCCCGACCACCTATTCAACCAAGTTTACTTGTTAAACGCAATCACAGAGCGGAAAAAATAGGGATAAATACTTACGCTGTTGCCCTCCTCCAGATTCGAGATTACATTTAGGCGCACTTCCGAGTTTTGATCATTTAGCAACTGCAACACAAACAAAGTAAGTGTACGTCCAATACGCTTCACCATGGAGAGAGAAAGCAACTCACAATTAAAAACAGAGGAAGAAGGTGCTCGATCGTGAGGTCTCGGGCCAAGAAGGGCGAAATCTTCATCACCACAGAAGCAAGAGCAGAGCGCACGTGATCTGACATATCACGCGAAAGACGCTGAAAGCAGGGCACAATCTTCTCCACAATCCGCTGAGGCTGCAGAAGCCGCGCAACACCAAGAATCTTTGACGTAGCTGCCGTACGCACTTCAGCTTCGTTATCCTCCAGCAAAGAAACAACTGCATCGCAAAAGGTCGAGTTAATGGTCTCTGCACTTAACGCCTCACAGATCTCTGGGAAACGATTGGCCACAGACCACCGCACACGCCACGAGCCATCACGAGCCGTCTCGAAGATGGTCGGCAGTACTTGTGTCGGCAACACTTCAGCTGGGATCAGACGTGCCAGCGCAACAGCATTGTCAATTGTATGTATCCGGACAGAGTCCTGGCGGTCCTGGGCCAGAGCGAGGTAAAGCGGCAGCATTTCCGAGCTAGCGCTGGGACCGTCCATAACCGAAGCGAAACCCCCAAGTGCAGCGGACGCCGCTTTCCGCACCATCGGCGTGTCGTCGCGACACAGCTGGCCAAACATCCCGCGCATCTCCGCCTGAATCTCCGCCGACACTTGCGCGTAGCCCACCTGAAAGAGGCTACACGAAGCAATACGCGATGTAAACCAGTCGCGCGTGACGAGACGCCGTAGCACTGGCACGAAATTCTCCGCCACGTGGTCGGGTTCCATAGCCTCCACCACTTTACAGATCGAGCGCACCGCCATATCCCGAACAGAAGCCTCGTCAACGGTTGCCAGCGACTCGAGAGGTTTCAGCAGCAAGTAAGCGTGAGCTGGACCACCCACTACGTCCACAAAGTCTCCAAGCTCCTCGGCCATGACCAGCAGCACTTCATCCTCATCATCAAGGGAGTCTTATGATAAAAAGGTTTAAAATCAGTTAATTAGACAACTTGAAAAAGTTTCATAGTAAATAGAAAAAAATCTCCGTTTGTTACCATTCATAAAAGGCAGCAGCTCATTCTGAGTGCGTTCGGGACCCAGCGCCTCCGCTAAAAAATAAGAAGAAAATATACAATTAGTATAATTCAGTTAGGTTAGTACTGAAACTGCCAATTTAATAACAAGAAAGAAAAACAGCAGACAAACCTACCAATGATGCGGATCTGGCGGATCGAATTAAGACGCAGTTGCACGTCTTCATGCTTGAGTTCGTCCACGAGGATCGCGATCGGGTACAGACTGTTGTCCTCTGAATTGTATCATATTCTAGAGGTGAGCCAAGTCGCTGTGATTTTTTAATACAAAACCGTTCGAATTCTATTCTTACCAGCCGCTGCCGCCGCCATTTGTACGTCGTTAAAGTCCGATCTGTTACGTTAAATAGCACAATGGACAGGAGACAATTGTCGTCGTTAGACGAGTGGATACTGCACCATAGAGAGAACGAGAATGACACCGCACCTGACTCGAAGCTGCTGGGAGGAGGAGGGGGAAGACTTTCGATCGACGCTCTCTTGCACGCTCGACTCGCCGACTTTTTGGGTGTGCGGGAGCGATCCTTGAGGCCGGAACTGTTAATAACGTTTTTGACCAATCCGGACCCTACTTTGCGTCCATTGGACCAAATAGTGCAAGTAGGTGACGAAAATAGTCGTGTTAAAATTAAATAGCTTTATTGATTGCTTCACGGTTTTGGCCGCTTTAGAAGTTGAGCTGGCTATGGTTCTTGAAGCTGCCTAGGAGATCGGAAGGCGATTGCTTGGCTGGTAGACGCGATTTTTCCAGCTGCAGTTGTTCAATGTGACCAGATGTGATGCCCTGTGATACCATGCGGATGCTGCAGTAGATGACGCTGGCCCACTCCATGCGCTCCTCCTCTGTGCGTGTCTGCAGTACGAGCTTATCCGACGGCGAGCGCGCCACTACAATACACAAGTCGCGTCCGGGGATCTGCACCAGATTCAAATAGCAGCCGTAGAGCGAGAAGGACTTACGGTGTTTGAGCTCGGCCTTCTTGCTCCCGCGCACCTGCTTGTAGTAGTGAATCTCGCCGTTTGTGACGATGACGACGCGCCGCTTCCAGTTCTCAAAGCCCGACCGAGACTTTTTGATTAAATCGCCGCGTTTGTAAGGAGGCAGCAGGAATTCCAGCTGCAGCGGGAACGAGGACGCTCGAAGGATCTTGCGCGCCTCCGCGTACGTCTCGCGAAGAATGCTACGGCCTTCGACCGAGATCAGCTGGCTGCCCACCGCGACGCCCCGGTTTTTCGATAAGAATGCTACGGCCTTCGACCGAGATCAGCTGGCTGCCCACCGCGACGCCCCGGTTTTTCGAGCTGGACACCACAATGAGCGCCTCTGTGCGCTTTTCCATCTCAATATCGATATCTTCCGGCCGTTTAAAGAGCACTTCAATCCGACCCAACGGGATCTCCTCAGCGCGCTTAACCACTAGGGACAGACCAGCCACCGTGTCTTTCTTGCCAGCCATTCGACCGAGCGCTGTCTGAGCCTCCTGTAGCGCCTCGATCCACAAGTGCATCGAGTTCTCATTGTGTGCATTCAGGTGCATCTCGAACTTGCCGTCTATGGATGTGAGTACGAAGTAATATTTCCGTCCGTCGGGGCATTGCGCCATCCCCGGACTGACGATCGTGTCTTTTAAAGGCACTGAGCCTTTCATTTCGCTCTGGTTTTCAGTGTAATACCGCAATTCCCCCTTTTCAATGCGAAAGAAGCGGTTTTTCCAGTTCTTGTTCACATGCCCGCGCTTCAGCAGATCCCTTTTCAATGCGAAAGAAGCGGTTTTTCCAGTTCTTGTTCACATGCCCGCGCTTCAGCAGACAACCTTCCATATGAATGTACGAGGTTGGATCGTCATAACGCTTCCATTCATGGCTACACTCAGTGTCACGCACATAGAACTTGACAGTTTTACGCAGGGGGTCCCATGGCTGGGTGGGAACAGCTCCAGCTGCATGAAGCCTAGCAATCCACTTGGTCATCATACGTTGCGATGGCGCTGAGATCATGAGATTACGCTGTGTCGTGGAGACCATAAAAACAAAGTTCTTGTCCATAGAATTGGTCTGCACTGACATGTCCGCCTTGGACGCGTAACCAATGTCCATAGATCCCTTCAGCTTCTTGAGAGTCTCATCCGCGTAGTATGACAGCACGCCGTCATTTCGCAGTACGAAGAAACGCCAGTTCCACGTCTTGAATTGCTGGCCACATTTCTCGAGCCAGCCCTGCATCACCACGCCCATCTCATCATCCTGGGGTCGTAGCGCTACGTCCGGATTGTGGACCATGTTATTAATACTTGGGGGTTGTCGACTGCCTCCAGCTGCAGCTTCTTCTTCGGCCACTTGGGCTATGACGCTCTGCTCCACGTCCGAGTTAGTCGACTGACCCAGCACATTCATCCACGAGAATCGAAAAGGGTCTTTAACGTTGCTACGTTGCGGCGTAGACGTGCGTGAGCCGTTTGTACCCATTGATGACGCAACGGTTGGCGTTTTCGATCGAGACGGTCGGGTAATTAATACTGGAGACGGAAGTTCCGCCACAAAGTCGTCATCTGCTCCGATGGACACATCCGAATCGTCCGAGTCCAAGTCCATCAGTGGCGGTGGCGACTGAATAGCCGTCACCATCGTTCTCATCGTGTCGTTGTCGCTCTCCACGTCCAAATAGCGGTCTGTAGATGTGGATGAGAAGCGCCGCTCTTGTTGCTGCGCGCTCCGACGGGGTGCGTACGTGGGGGTGACGCTCTGTTGTGTCTCCCACGTGGTGTAGCGGCGGTGGTTGTTGCTGTCTTCTCCTCTCTGCGGCCGTCGCGGCGCTTGCTGCTGTGGACGCTCAAAAGCGAGCGGCTCTTCGTCCTCTTCGACTCCTTTGGCGCTCTGTCTCATGGATTGTGACGCCGAGACGTCGAGACCCAACCACTTTTTTAAACCCATGACGTCGACAGAGAAAACGATACGTTGAGAACTTGCCGAATGTTGTCTTTCTGTTGGAAGCGAGCGAGTGCTACGCACGTCCGCAATTGAGTTGTGCTGCTGGGTGTGCGTGCGGCACTGTCGTTGCAGACGTCAGTCGTATGTTTCGAGCAGCTCTGGAATATGCAGTGCTGACGATCGTACCTAAAAGGGTTGACATACAAAAGTGGGTGACAACTGATCATCGTCGAGAAGTCGTAACAGATCGGATATGGCAGGTATTTGATTGCTGTGGTGAATGTCGAATTTTTCTTGTGACCCATGTGAAAAATTGCCGGAATGACAGAATGGTCAGAATGTCTGTTTCTGGGGACAGCTGCTCATCATCGAGAAGTCGTAATAGATCGGATATGGAAGGGTATTAGATTGCAGTGGTAAATAGCGAATTTTCGTTGTGACCCATGAAAAATTGCCGGAATGACAGAATGGTCAGAATGTCTGTTTCTGCATAGAGCACTAGGATGCTCGCCACGTAAATCCAGCCATATCACATGCCTATACCGGTACCGGTAATGGGGTCTAGCTTAGGTCTAAGCAATCGGCTCGGCGTTCAGGGCCAACAATCTTTGGCGGCAATGTATCTTACGGAAAGCTCAACATTTGGTGCTCTTGCGCGATGCTCGCCACTTGAATCCAGCCATATCATACCTATGCCTATACCGGTAATGGGGTCTAGCTAGGTTCTAAGCGGTAGTTCAGGGCCAGCAATCTTGGTGCACGATAATGTTATGGAAAGCCCAACACTTGTGCCCTTGCAGCTACGCTGTCGATCAAAAGACGTTCATTCAAAATCAAATTGTTATTAGTCAGACTGAATATTGCTATCCCCAATAATGGCTACCGGTAATTCCGTCGAAGCCTAATGCGAGCCGATAAAAGATTTGTTACTGGAAGAGCTCGGCCGGGAACAATTTAGGCTCCAGCTGCTCGTCCACAAGGAACTTGAGCGGGAAGTACGTGACGTGGCCCTGTACGTTGCCTAGTTCGCTCTTCTTCTTGGCGATGTGGGAGCTTTCCTTCATGTTCACATTCATGGCACCGCTGAACGCCGACTTCCGCCCTCTCGTGCTTGTCTGGGGTGACATACCTCTGTCACTCAGTGAAGACATTCGTCCTTGTTCGCCATGGTTGCTGGCGCTATCAGTGATACCGGTTGTCATTGCAGCGGCCACTGCCTCCCCAGCACCACGACCGGACGTGTCGAGGCCCTCCGCCGATAGGATATGTGAATCAATCTGCGCAAAGCTCGTCACACTGTCAGATGGCAAACACCCGAACACCGAATCGTAAATCTGGTGGTTGTTCATTGCTTGTTCTTGCATAGAAAACCACGAGTCCTTGCTCACCGGGTCCTGGTACTTCTCGTACAGCGGAGTGCCCGGCTCAATCCCGAAATGCTCCTCGAACAGTTTCATGCGGAACGAGTGCGCAAATTTGCCCACGCTGTACGTACCATCGGCAATAGCAACTCCCTTTTCCATCTCGTGATCTTCCACGACCACTGCGATCTCCGAGTCGCGGTCGCCGCGCATACTGCGCTCGTTGATGTTTGCCGAGCCAATGATACAAATTCGGTCGTCCACGATCATCACCTTGCTGTGAATGTATACTTCCTCTGTCCGTGTTTGTTGACCCTCTCGGTTGCTGTGGTTACGCAGGCCATAGAACGCAATGTACTTGAACGGGTCGTCGTCTTCCAACTCTTCGTACAAACGCTGGTAAATAGAGTGCTCACCACGACAAATACTGCGGTACTGCCAGTACATCACACCACGCAGACTGCTAGCGTCCGAATCATCGGGTTTGCCTGGAAAGGCCGGAAGCAGCGGCATCATGACAATCACACGGAATTTCTCATTGTTGTCCGATGCACGACGAATCCGTTCGACCAGCGCATTCGCAATGCGGTTCGAGCAACCGTTGTCACCCTCGAGGCCAGATACAAAGAACTGGTTCTCAATGTACACAAAGTGTTGCGCTGAGCCAATAAGACGAATGTACGCGTTCTGAATACTATGCTCCGTAGCCACTCCACCGGACCAGAACGATAAACTGCGAAGAATTTGCGTGTGGACGCGGTAGCCTCGAGCAGAAACCTCCTCTTTGTGCTTCTGAAACGCTTCATCTGTATCGTCTTCGTTGTCCGGCAGATCCAAAAGAGCATCGTCATTATCTTCCTGTAAAATTGGCATATTGTTACTGGACTCGTTCTGCGCGCTCAACATGCTTGCCATTCGGCGATTGCTGTTGAATCCGCGGTTTTCGTCAGTATTCGCACGATCCCTCGACAATCCGCGCATTGCACGTACAGCGTGAACAGCTTTCTGCAGTCGCTTTGTCAATTTCTGTGGACCTTTCTTGTCAATAACTGTGAACGGATAATCCTTCATTGGTACGAGGTGGTGGAGTTTTCGTGATTTCTTGCGAGTAGACACTGAATAATTCCAGCGTTGGACAAAGTGGCGAGCTACATCACGAGCAGGCTGCCCTTCGAGACGGCAATGACAATCGTGCCACGGCATACGAGGCACCTCGTTGCGGTCAATCATATCCTCATCAGGATGGTCCACTTCAATAAAGTCTTTAACTCGTGGGTTCGAGAAATCTTTGCCCACAAAATTGGTCGGTTCACCCGGCTTGTCAAACAGCTCGTGACTGTGGGTGTCCCAGCGTCCGAAGCATAGATCAAGACCGCCAACAAAACTCACCCGTTGGTCGACACTCACAATTTTCTCGTGATGCGACCACATGCCAAGATTCTTCATCAAAAAGTCGGGGTCTCGAAGCACATGAACATTTTTGTGCAATTTGCTCAGCACTTGCTTCGAGTACAAGCTGTTCAACGTCAGCGCCATGGAGATTTCCTTGTACATGAGCACATAGACTTGCACGCCCTCTTCCGCTTTCTTCTGTAGCGCGAGATCGAGTCTTGACTCGGGATACATTTCAGCAGGACGCAATAGGTGAATCGTAGGGCAAACCCACCATCCAGCAATGAAAATCTCCTTCGTTGCCGACTGAATAGCATGATACATGGCTTCGTATGCGCCGCTGCCATCGACATACCACTGCGCGAACGACGACATGTGAACAGGATTGCGAGGAATGGAGTAAGACCCATCGCGGTGCATTTGCGTCCAGTTTGAGGCTTCTGACGCTCGACGGATATCGTTTGCCCATTTCTTAAGCGACTGCTTCGACTTGGCTTCCATTTGAAGAACGTACGTCGAGTTCGAGACCAGTAACGTTGTGCTGGATCCAGTAGTAGCCAGGCCACGCTCCACGTTGAACTTACTGTCAAAGAGAAAAGCCTTGCTAGCAGTAGTGTCTTCAATCGAGTCGAAAATCGCAATACTTGACGTCTTCAGTGAGACCCAGCGCATGCGCTTGGCGCGGAAGTTGACTCGCTTCACCACGCACATACAGTTGAAGCACTCATTGTCACAGGAGGCAGAAGCGCGATTTATATGAACGTTCTCGCGGTTGCCCTTCAACCAGAAGCGCGTCTTCATCCAACCTTCGCGGATGGACGTTCGACCCATTTCGTCGTCGAACGTCGAGTTACTGACTTGAAACAACGACGCCACGAACGGTGAGCAAAGCAAACGTGGGATTTTCACCACTGTCTCCAGAAGTTGCTGCACGAGCGCAACCATATCCGAACCCACTGACTTGTCAGCAGACGTCAGGAAAAGTTTGCGGAGCTGCGGCCACCGCGATTCAGCAGTTGTAGGCGTAGGACCCGGAACACCAGGAGCGCCAGCTCCATGTTCCGCACGTTCTTCCTCTGCTCGTTGAGCAGCAGCTGCTGACGGCGCATGACGAAGATGAGGGCGACTCTTAATGTAGAACCAGAGGCTCTGGATAGACGACTTGGAGATCTCCACTTTCCACTTGTACTTCTTGTACTTGAGCTACAGTTTACAAAACATCGCCCATCTTTAGTCCACAAACAAGTATAATTCTCTATATCTATCGTAATTGTTCCGTACCTCGACGTCATACTCGACATAGCGTGTGGGCCAGGATTCTTCAAAGTGTCCACCGAGCACGTTAACCTTTGGAGGCTCGTCAAACACATGAATGTCCTCGTCTGAGTTGTGGTGTAGGAAACCAAAATAGTCAATTGAATCAGCGCGTAGTCGGCCGGCAGCGGTGGAGGTCGGACGAATTGTGTCGAAGACTGACGAGGCTGCGTAAGCAGGCGGCGGGTTCTCCTGTTGCTCTTCTTGCTGGTGATCTTGCGACTGCTGCTGACTCTGCGACTGCTGCTGGTCATGAGCGGCAGTCACCACATCCGCGACACTGGGTGTTGCGATGGGTGACTGCGCCGAAGGCTGTTCCGTGGGACTCATACAGAGTTCGAAAGTTTAGAAGTGAAGGCTTTTGTTGCCCGAGCGGTTGTGGTTTCTGGCTTCCAAAACTGTCGCGCGATGAGAAAGGACTGGACCATGGGTGCAATTTCAACAACTGTCAAGCTGCAAACTTTCAGTACCGCGTTGAACGTGTTGAGTTGACTACAGTAGCTTGGAGCTTGGATCTCTCTCTACGCATAGTTGCTTCAAGACGGTGATAGGCTGCGTTGACTCGTATGATATACTTGACAGACTACCCGTCAGTGAAACACGATGCAGTCAACCATGTTGGCTATATTAAAACCCTTTAGCCTGAAGGGCTGTGGGTTGGAAGAAGTTAATTTAACTGAGTCCTGGTCCAGGGTAATCTTAGTCGAAGCATCGATGTCCATAGACGTCTGCTGATTATACATAGGCGATGGATGAATCGGCAAGTGTTCACAACCACGACCTACATGATCTCAACCATCATGTTGAATTCTCCAACAATCCAACATAACGTGGTCCACACCTTTGTAACCGACGTTCCTCCCCGCATCACTCCATCTAACAGTACCATGGACGAGCGTCCGATGTTGCGCGGCATCTTCGCCTTCGAGGACGAGAAGACGCCCGAGTGGCGTCGTGTCGTCATGTCTGAGACGTCAGGTGGTGTTCCCAAATTCGCTACCAAGGCAGAGTGTGAGGACTTCATCCGCAAGCACTGCTGGCGCGGCTCCAACCCAGATTTCCCCAAGCTACAACACGTTTTCAGTATGCTCGTGGACTGGCAGCAGATCACCGAGATCCTCATCCCCAAGATCCAAGAATACGACACCAAGTACCCACTCGAGGCGACACCTCCAGTCAGTGAGAACAACCGATTTGAACAAGGCGAAGGACTCCCCATCGGCCAAGACTTGGACCACCGTGTTAACATGCACTTCCACCAACAAACCAATCGCGAGTCTACAATGAACACACTACGGTACTTGTTCTTCCACATGCGCTGCGGCATCTTCGTCATGATCCGTCGCCGCCGTGTCGTTATCTTTGCACCTTTTGCCAATAAGGACTACGAGAACAATTGGGGACAGAACGTGACTTTCGACAGCTCCGACGGCAGTATGTTCGCTTATTACCGGGAGAAACAGCGCTATTACCGACGCGAAAACATCATCCCAGACGTGAAGAAGTGGTGGGCCAACGGTAACATCATTTGCAACGAACACTGCAGATATCGCAACAAGGAGGACGAAACGCAGTACTGGGGGGACCAGTTCCTCACGCAGCTGCGAGACATGCTGGAGGACGCGTGCAAACATCGCAATATCGCAGACTGCGAGTTCTTCATCAACAAACGGGACTATCCGCACCTGAAGGTGCGTACATGTACTGGAAAAAGGTAGTTAAAGTGATGTTTTTATCTAATTTTTGTTATTTTGCAATTGAATTGGCAGGAAAATCTGAGCGAGCCGTATGGATTTCTGTTTGATAAGGACGACCGGAACCCGGACGACGATATTCCTCTTACTGACCATCTCTACGCGACGTACGCTCCGATCATGAGTTTCTACGTGTCGAAGCGCTTTGCCGACATCCCGTTTCCTTGTTCGGAGGACTGGGAAGCTGCGACGGGTCTCGTGTTTCCCCAATCGTTCAAGCACACACACTGCGATCAATGTCCCTGTCGTAATCCAACACACTGTGAAAATGACTGGGAATGCTTTTGCGATGTGGGTCCCAACAACCGAAAGCGGCATGGAATTGAAGGAGCACGTGATTTGTTCACCGCCAATAACTTCCAGAAGTTCTACAAGCCATGGGAAGACAAGGTGAATACAGCGTTCTTCCGAGGTAGTGCCACTGGTGGGGGTACCACAATTGAGACGAATCAGCGTCTCCACTTGGCTCACCTCTCCAACACATGGAAGAAGGATCGATCGATGAATGGGGAAGTTGAACGAGACGCTGCAGACGGAGGAGATGGACAGGAACTAGTGCCGATACTGAATGCAGAAGTGACGACTTGGAACTTGCGCGACAAAAAAATTGCCGGCAAACCAATGACGTTCCTGCATAATGAAGACTTTAGTTTTGAGGGTGGACGCCAGCATTTCATCCCCATCTACGAGCAGTCCAAGTTCAAGTACATTTTGTACGTGGAAGGCCACTGTGCTGCTAACCGTTACGCATTTTTGATGCGATTGGGCAGTGTGATCCTCAAGGTCGAGTCGCGCTGTGTTGCTGACGAGATGTGGTATTATCCCGTGCTTAAACCGTTTGAGGATCACGTGCCGATCAAAGCGGATCTTTCAGACTTGGCGGAGAAAATTCAATGGTGTCGTGCGAATGACGACAAATGCCAGCAGATTGCTGCCCGCGCCAACGAACTGTACGACAAGTTTGTTTCGAAAGAGGCTATTCATGACTACATGGAAGTAATCTGTAACCGAGTAGCACAGCGGTACCAGCCAACGACTAAATGGTACACACGGCCGGAAGATGTTGAGTCAATGAAGAAGCCCGATCTCGGCCGCTCACGTGGAATGTGCGTCGGCGGTGCAAGTGCGCGTTATTGTAAGCGCTGTCTCGAGGTGAAAGACGACGAAGAGGAAGAGCGGGCAAAGCGTGAACGCGATCGCAATTCCTCACGTGATGACCGAGCTGAACGTGGACACCAGCCAACGACTAAATGGTACACACGGCCGGAAGATGTTGAGTCAATGAAGAAGCCCGATCTAGGCCGCTCACGTGGAATGTGCGTCGGCGGTGCGAGTGCGCGTTATTGTAAGCGCTGTCTCGAGGTGAAAGACGACGAAGAGGAAGAGCGGGCTAAACGTGAACGCGATCGCAATTCCTCACGTGATGACCGAGCTGAGCGTGGACGTGGTAGCTACAACGACTATGGACGTAACCGAGACCGCGAGCGAGGCCGGGATCGTAGCCGCGACCGTGATCGTGATCGCTACAGTCGGAGTGACAGAGGAGGTGACAACGACCGGGGATACGGTGCTTCTTCGGATAGAGACAGGAAGCGCCGACGTGACAACGATCATGGAGAAAGAAGTCCGAAGCGGCCGCGCGTACAGCAATGCCGCAAATGCCGTCGCGCGAAAGCTTCGTGCCAGTGCAGCTTTCGTGGTCCTTAGCTTATTCGAGCAAGCTGGAGCGCAACTGACGGTAATTAATGGTAGAAAACTACTCGTCACAGGGTCTTGATTTTTCAGTTAGCGTCGTACCTTGCAACAAACGACGAAGCTCTTACGATGTCTCCCGATGAATATTTGATATGTGGGGGGTAAGCTGAACTTGCCTGAAGCTGTTCGGCACAGCTCAAATGTAGCTTGATGGCTGTAGCTTCATACGCTTTCGACGGACTAGCAAGTTTTATCGATGTCAGAAACTCAACAATTTGATTGAACATGTCAGCGAAAATCTGCTGAAATGTGAGTTCTACGCCCAGAGCTGCAACTCTGAAGATGGCTCGGATGCATGCACATGGTCTTCTGCAATTGTCCGCTTACTGGAATTCCATGGATTCAGATGATAGTATTTTTGTCTTCGATCCAGTTTATCACCTTCGTTTTCAAAAAGGCGCTTAGCTCTTGCGATGAACCCCGAGATTGACGAGTGTGGGTCTCCTGCGACCACAAAGGACCCGAGGAAGAAACGAGTGTTTCAGCGACGACTTCAAAACCAGATCTCCGAGTCGAGAATGTTGTTAGTACTTGATCGGTCCTTACAACAGGAACGACCGAGTAGCGGCGGAAGCAGACGTGGTTTAAGCAATCAAGAGCTGGATGAACAAGAAAACAAAGACAAGCTAGAGGAAGAAGAGGAACAAGAACTAGTTTGCGTGTCCAAGATGGTCAAGGTGTCAAAAGAAGACCCTACGATTTTAAAGAGCTCTGAATTCCAGACGGGTGGCGTGCTGAAGACTGTGCGCTACATCCATAAAAAGCGAGAAATCAAGGAAGAAAACCAATTGGACCATTAGAGAGACACATGACCATGGCTATAAGTTAGAACAAATTTGGGTCTACACAGGGCTGCTCTATCGTTCATGTCATACCTACCTAGCAAGTACTTTTCCACTACTAACCAACACAAAAATGCTAATTCTCTAATTCTACCTCTGTATCCTGCACAAACCCCTCAAACTTGTTCGGATAAAAATTGGTCCCTTCAAACGTTTCGTCTCGACACAATTTGCCAAGCTCCTCAGCTACCTGTAATCGCAAGAACCACATACACATCTGTGTAAGTCTGTTTTAATCTAGCAACATCTATATCGTAACTCAGCGTACCTTTAAATACTCCCAGGCTAACGGGAAGGACGTATGCATCTCGACTGAGACGTCAGTAGAAGTGATATAACCCGAACTGGACTTTTGCGCCATCTTTTCCAGACGCTCCGCCACCTTGTCCTCGCTATGAGAGTCTGTTTGCAGTACGATAAGTCCGCCGGGGAACTTACGCACACTGTATCCCAGCCTTAATTTTTTCTGCAGTTGTGCTGCATGGTACAGATCATCTGGAGACACAAGCTCCACGCCGCGCGCTCGATTGAACATGCAGTAAATATCCGAGAGAGTCATGATTCCTCCATTCCGCGGCATATGGTCACTAAGATACTCCGCGAGTTGTCGCGCAAGCTGCTCATAGTAGGCCGCCCCCGCGTTCTCGCGCGTCACTGGACTCGTGATCCCCATATCCAACATGAGCGAGCTGAGCTTATTAATCTCGTCTTCCCTTGACGTCGCATCCTGTTCAAGCTGCTCATAGTAGGCCGCCCCCGCGTTCTCGCGCGTCACTGGACTCGTGATCCCCATATCTAACATGAGTGAGCTAAGCTTGTTAATCTCGTCTTCCCTTGACGTCGCATCCTGTGGATCATTTCCTGCTGCATCGGCTGCTTTCTGCGTGTCAACATACCGCTCAATCACGCTCACCATATCTCTGGCCTTAACCATCAGATTTGCCAAGTCGGAGAAGGCCGAGGCTGCCAATTCGGTCGTCTCCTTCTGCGCCTCTTGCTGACGGCGCATGATGCCTGCAATTCCTGCGTCTGCAGCGTTAAACTGCCTCTTGACGAGTCGCCGGTCAGCTAAGTGACTGGGCTGCGTGTCTCTCCATGCTCTGCGCTTAAGTGAGGCCTCCAAGGGACTGAAAAAATCGTCCCGACCTCCGTCTTTGAATGACAATTTTAGGAATGACGTGGCCAAGGGAGGTGTGCGCGTGGACAAGTCCACCCGCACTTTAGCGGAGCGCTGCAAGAAGCCTGCTTCCTTGGTGATGCGGGTGATCCAGTCGAGCGGTACGAAGAAGGCCACGGGTGGAGAGCTCGTATCGTCCATGTAGAATAGACGGTGGGTGGTGACGGCGCAGCGGCCGTGGACATGCGGCGTCTTCACCGCGCGGTCATAGAGTCCGATGTGCTCTTCACTGTAAATTTCCACTTCATTCCCGAAGAGTGCGGGGCGACCGGCGGCTGTGAGCGGCAGTGCTGAAAATAATCATACAAGTAAAAATAATGAGACGGGGATTGGAATTTGTAGTGGAGTGGACAGAACGTACGTTGCAGTAAATCTAATGCCTGGATGTTGAGGAATGTTGGGTGGCCATGACTGTGAGGCTGTGGGGCTGAGGTGGTCCCGCTCGAGCTGACGGAGCGCGGGGACAACGACGCTTCGCTGGCCATGGCAAGGGGGATCGACTTTTTCTTATGGCTGCAACTTTGACAAGTAATAATGAATGGGGTTTCGAAGGTGGGCCACATGACGGATTACCGTATATGACAGAAATACGTACGCGCCAAAAGTTGCGTCAGCGAAGTTATAGATCAGAGCAATTGATCTATAACTTTGCTGACGCAAAAATATATCCTTCGGGCTCAAGGGGTTAAAAACACAACACCGTTTTATCTTCTTGCAGGGTCGCCCTACTTGTACTCCCAATGGGACGACTCCGTGTCTGGAACGCTTTTGCTGGTGAGTCAGGTCATGATGCAGAAGTTTGTTATTGTTGTTTACTACTAGTATGATGTTAGTGAGTCAGAATTAAAGCTACAACGCATCACAGCAATGTAACCAATGAAAAAGAGTAGTTAAGTAGAAGTAGTAGCTATAGTAAGGCAATGTAGTGTGCCTAAGTCGGCGAACGAGCCTATCATGCCTCAACACCACCGAGTCCCAGCAAACCGTCTGTGGGACTTTAGCAGCAGCCCTTCTTAACGGGTGCCGGTTTTGCGTTGAGGTTGACGTTGTCCTTCTTGTGCGGTCCGCCCTCCTCCATGAGTCTGTTCTTCACCTCGCGCGCGATTTCAATGAATCCACCCTCCACGTTGATATTGTTCTTCGCACTTGTCTCGAAAAACTTGACCCCGTATTCGTCCGCTAATGCCTGGCCTTCTTCGGTGCTTACGACCTTGTCGTCTGTCATATCGCACTTGTTGCCAATGAGGATCTTGTTTACGTGCACGTCGGCATGCTGCTGGATCTGCCCCACCCAGTTGCGAATGCTCTGGAAGGATGCGCGGTCTGTCACGTCATACACCAATAAAATACCTTGAGCGCCGCGGAAATACGACGTCGTAATCGTGCGGAAGCGCTCCTGACCGGCCGTGTCCCAAATCTGCAGCTTCACCTTTTTGTTGTCCAGCTCTATGTTCTTGATCTTGAAGTCAATGCCAATGGTCGTGATAAACGTCGGAGAGAATGAATCATTCGCATAACGCAGGAGCAAACATGTTTTTCCCACCCCTAAACCGAAAAAAAGAATAATTTAGGACATTGTCCACTTTCCACCAGTCTCCACTAAAAACACTATTTATCACTACAGTTGTTAAGAGTACGCACCGCTGTCGCCGATCATCAGCAGTTTGATCTGCATGTCGAACGGGTTTTCATGACGGGCCATTGTGAAGAAGGTTACAAATCTATCAGAAAAAATAAAGAAAAACAGCACAACCGTCAGATTTACTTAGTATCGGAAACGAAGACACTAGTGCTCGCCGCCTTCTCCTCTCCTCGTCCTCCATATTGCCTCAATTACAGCTAAAACTGCACCCGGTCGGTGTAAAACAAGGTGACAGAAAAGGTAGAGAGAGAAGAAGGATATCCTTTATCGCCTTGAAGATCCAGACAGGCGGAACGGGCAAGCGCTGCAAGAATATGAAAGGTGGCACTGTACCTGCAGTATCGAAGATGTTGGGTGGGCGGCTGCTTCCTAGAGACGACAAGAAGCGCGAGATGGCGAGGTGGTAGCTCGACGTTCTCACTCTGCGTCGGTTGTTGAGTTATTTTCCGTCTCCCCCCGCGGCCTGTGTAACGCATATAAAAAGGTCTATTTATAGTGGTGAAACGTGATGTGGTGTACCCGGCATTAGCGTACACCACACCAAACATTTCGCGTTGAAGCGGCGGATCCGTCAGTTTCCAACCAAGTCCTCCAGAACCCTCGCACTCATGGCTATCAGTCGTACGCTCCTTCTTTGATAATGTAAATGAATGATTAAATGTATAGATGTGGTGACGCATGTTTGTTTCCTTGATGTAGCAAAGGACGCGGTTGAGAAGCCAAACATTGACGAGTTCGTGCAGGGTAAACCGCTTGGGGAGGGGAACTTCTCAAGGATCGTAGAGTCTACACACAAGGCCACGGGCGAAAAGTTCGCACTTAAGGTGATCGAGAAGCAGCGTATCAAGCGACTACGACTACGCCACCAGAATATTTTCAATGAGATTAACATGGAGAAGGAGGTGCTTAACACACTCCGCCACCCAAACATCATTCGACTCTTCCAAACCTTCCAGGACGACAACAATTTGTACTTTTTGCTGGAGTTTCTGGACGGTGGAGAACTTCTTTCTCATTTGCTTCAAGACGGTCGACAGCTCGGACTGGACGAGGACCTGGCGCGCTTCTACCTGGCAGACGTCGTGAATGCCGTTGAGTACATGCACGCCAATAAGGTACTGCATCGTGACTTAAAACCGGAGAACATGGTGGTCAGCAACGAATCTGGAGGTCATTTAAAACTGATTGACTTTGGCACGGCCAAGAACTTGGCAGACACTTCTCTCAACGGACCGAATTTTGTTGGCACTCCGGAGTATATGGCGCCAGAGACAATTGACAATAAGGATCCGACCTACGCCAGCGATATGTGGGCTTTTGGATGTATCATCTATCAGCTTCTGACAGGAGAGACACCGTTTAGTGGTGGAAGTGCCTACCTGACTTTCCTACGTATTCAGGATGGAAACTACTACGTGCCGGAGTATCTTTCGGACGAAGCCAACGATTTGATCAGCAGACTCTTGCAAAAAGACCCAATGGAGCGTCTAGGCGGAACAGAAGCTAATGCTATTAGTGCAGTAAAAGGTAAGACTCCTCCTGTCCTATTCGACAGCGTAATTGTTGTGATAATCTCACCACTTTTGATCTCTGTTGGTTGGAGTAGCACATCCGTTTTTCAAAGGAATTGATTTTGAAACCCATATACAAGCAAAGCAGCCTACATCGCAATTCTGTGGATCACAGCTATTCCCACTTGCGAAAAGTCTTGCTGCCGTGGAAAAAGATCGCAATACTCGTCAAACTCTTGATTTTAGCGGTGAAGCGCTGCAGGAGCAAGTCAACTCGCTTTCAACACGTCATAGAAGTATTCTGATGCATATTCTCAGACGGAAACAGATACTTCATTGGCCAGGTTTGTGGACAAAAGAAAGGTATACCCGGCTAATCAGCTAACAAAAATGCTGTCACTTAGGCATATATTCTCGCTTCTTCAGCTCGGTAGGCCGAGGTCGATGCTTGTATGCTTGCAATGGAGGCTACACAGGCTTCACTCACGACCTCCAGAACACATGGAGTGAGAATTTCACTTTCATGCAGGTAACTACACCAAACTTGTTTAAACTCAACCAACCAATCCACTTACGCTTGCTCTCTTCTTGTGCATTTGTATGTTGCTAATTACTTAGTTATCAGGTCCCAAACTTGGCAAAGCAGCAGCTCAAATTGAAGATGATAATCGTGGAGGTTCGACGTGGGAGACAGAGTCAGTAGATTTCCTCAAAGCCGTCGAGACGCTAAATTCTCAGTCTCCAGCGTTCGCTGTGATATGCGGAGACTTCGTCAACGCGAAGCCAAGCCAGGAGCTGTACGCAGCTCAAGTCACAGCTTTCCAGGAAGTAGTCAACCAGATCCGCCCTGAAATTCGGCTGGTGTGAAGTATAATTGTACAGTCTGCCTTATTCAAACTGCAACTAATCCTGCTACAGGTATTTGCTGCAGGGTCTGGCGAATTCGAAACTCGGCAAGAGTTGAAGAAGTATCAAGAAACCTTTGGTGATGCTCGATTCAGCTTTTGGTGCGTGGAGAAGGAGCAGAATAGAAAGCCTTTTAACGTAGCTAACATTATATCGTGTCACTTTGCAGGTTCGGTGGAATCAAGTGTATTGTCGCCAATTCTTCAATACTTTGTCATGAGAACGAGTTTCCCGAGGAGGTGGCAGCGCAGACTGGTTTGTTGGGACGAATCTGCTGACTTTGCTATATGAACACCTTATGACAAGATGCTCGTTTAGATTGGATGAAAAAGGAGCTGGAGAACGGAAAGTTGTGCGCTCGAGGCACCGTGGTGATTTCTGGCCAATCTCTTTATCCAGCTGACATGAAAGCGAACAATAACGACTGTACTACGTCGTATGCAGACGTCTCTGAACAGGTTGGTTTGAGTGTCTGAAAGTTACTCGTATAACAATAACGACTGTACTACGTCGTATGCAGACGTCTCTGAACAGGTTGGTTTGAGTGTCTGAAGGTTACTCAGAATCTGTTTACTTACTGCATTTTTGCTTTCGTTCCCCTCACAGAGCCGTGTAAAATATTGGGAAATGATTCGCAATGGCCAGGTTTGTCTTGTGATGAGCGGCGGAGCAATTGTCAATAGCGTATCCAGCGTCACAACGAAAGCTGCAAAAGATGAGGCAGACGAATACAAGTGTGAGCTCGTGTCTTGCAAAGCGCCATGGGGAGGACTTTCCAGTACAATTTATCAAACTGAAGTGACTCAGGCAGGTGTTGTCACTAAGGGATTGCATATTGAGAACTCGTTCATCAACTCGAGCAACAATACTGATTCAACTGCAACTAAGGAAGCCCCACTTGCACCCGAGGAAGAAGGCCAAGAAACAGTGTTAGCAGCTGAAATGGTAACGCTGAGTGTTAATTCAGCACCAACAGTCGAATGAAGCTGCTAAAGTACTCGATACATGTAACAACAAAGCCGATATTTTGGTTAATATGGCTGCTGCTGCTCATCCAAATGCATTTTGAACCAATAGTTGCCTTCATATATAAAATTTGCTGCTCTTGGATGCAGACGCACTTGTTCAACGTATTGGGGCTAATCCATTGCTGTAAGCTCTCAACTTACAGTAGACTGTCCTTCTCATATTCAGTGTCCTGATCCGCATTCTGATCATACTGACTCATACGGATGGAAACACGGCGGATCTGAGCAGCGCGGCTCGCACGATCGTAGCGCTCACGACAGCGCTTGTCGTTCCGCTTCTTCTGGATAACAACCCCCATCATCATAACGACAAGCACTGCAAGAAGAGCAAAGATCCCGAGCGCTTCCTCGTACGACGGCGCATTAAAAACACCGTTCGTCGTTGGAGTGGCCCCTACACTCTCAGTATCGACTGCCACCGTTTGCATGGCACCTTCACTATTCGCTGCCACTTGCAATCGCACGATGGCGCTCTCCAGTGTCGCCCGCGCTTGGCCAGCAAAGAAAGTCTCCACCTTCTCATCCACCGCCTTGAGCAACTTAAACACGTCCTCGTCCTTCGTCAACTGAGACGCCATCGCAGCCAACTCCAGATCAACAGCACAGCTCTCCGTCTCATCCACATTCTTCTGCTTGACGACGTTCAGTTTCTCCGTCTCCACGTAACTCGGAAGCAGCTCAACGTCCTCCCCACTCTCAAGCGTCTGCAGCAGCTGCGTACAAGCCCCTCTCTGCACTGTCAACACACTTTCCGTGGTCGCAAGTGACTCCTCCGACTGCAGCGAGACCGTGAGCAACTTGTCACCGTCCAGCGCCACCGCCGCACGAGCTAACGCGACGTTCTGCAGTCCCTTGTCGCTTAGTAGGTGCATCATCTGGTTATGCACATTGCGCGCCACGTCGAATACGTCTTTGAAGTCGGTGGCAGCAGCTGGAACCGCTCCTTTCACTGTCAAATACAGCGCGCAGCCGTCGCCACTGGCAGCTTTGGACAGCTGCATATTGCCACGAAACGCCGCGTTCTCGGGCAGCAGACGCTTCACCAACGCGTCGCTTGTGCTCGGCAGCTCCCTGACGATTCGACAAGACGTATCCGTGGTGTACACGAGGTCCGTGGCCAAGCGGAGCGGCTCAGCCTCTGCGCCTTGAAGCATGGTCATTGTCGGTCTGAGTCTTTGGGAGCGAGAATTGAAGTGGCGTAGAATCAGAAACTTGATGGGTCAAAACGCAGCGCTGTGATTGGTTTATGATAGATCTTTTCCCATCAAGTTGCGATTGGTTAAAAAAACACTTCAACTCGAAATATAGCCTATAGCAAAAATGGAGAGCTGTAATGTGTCGCTGGCTGAAACCGCGGCGCATGTGGGCCGCAGCGTGCGGTTCGTCGCGGCTGTGCAGCAGATCGTGGTAGGCAAGAGAGTGCTGATACATCGACAGCGTGTGCAGGCCTGTCATGTGGTGCTTGTGGGGGACGCAAGTCGGCAGTTCTTCAAGGTCACGTGTTGGGGAGACGCACCGCCTACGTTGATACAGTTCACAACCTCATCTAATTCAGAAGGAGATTCATATCTGATGCCGTTGTCGAGTGCTGATGCAGTGCTGCGAGTTGGCGACATTGTGCTCTTCTCCTCCTGCCGTATTAAGGCCTATAGAGGCAACGTGGAGGCGCAGTTCGTGCAGCGCAACGATGAAGCCGCAACGTCGTCGACGGTACAGCTATTGTATCGGAAAGACCGCTACTTTAGCACGCGAGACGTGCCGCTGAAAGATTTGTACCCTATGATTGAATGGTACAAACAGCATTGTCGGGAGTTTATTATGGAGGACCCCACACAGAGGAGCCGAACGACAATCAAGGACTTGCGGGAGAATATGATTGCGTCAGTTCTTTGCAAGCTGCGGTCTCCAAGACCTGCTGAAGGTACAGCTAGTGGAAGTGCAGGTGGTGTGGCTTCAGAGCTGGATGGAGTGTTGCTGTGTGAACTGATCATGTACGACACAAATCGAGATGCGATGACTGTGAATTTGTGGGACCAACACGCTGAGAAACGATTTGTATCACGGCTTCGTGAGCATCCAGGGGCGGTGGTGATTGATGGTATTGTGATAAGTCTGCAAGCTCTGTCGAATCAGTTGCTGGCAAATACGACGCCACACACGACGTTCCGTCTGCTTGACATTGAAGACCCTGAATCAGTTGATTTGGAGAAGAAATTGAATTCTTCAGGCCTGTTGTTGCCCCGTAACACCTTTTCGACAGGAATTAGTGAGCCAGTAAAGTTTGCTTCGTTAGAGGAGTTGGAGGGAGCCCTGTTTGAGGGTCAGGCTACCTTGGAAAACGTTCGTATTGAGCAAATTTGCTTTAGCCGTCAACTGGGAAATGAATCACAGTTACTGGCAAAATTCGCTCCACTGCTAGCGGAAAGATATTGCACTAGTTGTGATCAATCGCTGCCGGAGCTGCAATGCCAGCAAAGGCATCCCCTTGTGCGCTATGGACCATGTGCAAATAAGTGCAAAGTCCGTCGTGGTAGCGCTGAGAATGCGCCGCGGGGCTGGCGATATCGTCGCTTTTTGATGATTTTGCGCGACTCTCGCAACAAACGACTGCAAGTTGAGGTGGATAATCGAGCAGTCGTAGAAATGGTGGGGAACATCGAGACTCGAATTTTAATAGAGTCTTACGATACTCAACAGGGACGATCGTCCTCTAGCACACAGTTTCATCCAGCCTCAGCTATCACTTCTCTTCTTTATGCATTCGTTGAAGATGAAAGTCAAAAGTTCGAAGCCCAGTTAGTTTGCACTACGGTTAGAAACCGTGACACCACGAGCCAACCTGCCGACAGCTACCAGGATTCAAGTCACGATGAAGAAGACGCAGTTCGACGAGTGTTTACAGTGGTATCACTCACTCCAAGCGATGCAATTACAGTTTGACTTCGGCTGCCTTTGGGTATTACTGTGGAGTAAAAGCCAATCGCAGTACGAATTTCAAGTGTTTGAGCTTAAGCTGTTGAGTCACGAAAACATTTTACTACTCAAGAGCCAGGTCTACACGCTGTTATCATCGACGTTACTCCAATTTAATTGAGTATATCGGATACAGCACCAACGTTAGTGCTTCAGTAGTAGTTCCAACAGCGCTTATTAAGTAACATACGGGCTAGCCGGGCTTTTATTATTGTGACGTTACGGGTACGCGTTGCAGCCGGTCGTTCTGGCACAAGCATCGCAACAGAGCGATGGGATGGTTCGAAGATCACTGCCAGCGTAATCTGTATGTGAGACTGCGCGAAACAAAAAGATGCTAGTTAACCATTTGGAAGTTTGGCAACTGGGCACACCACTGTAAAGAGGAGATCCTTAGCTATCCGTAGCAGAATTTTTCACTCAGCCGTTCCTGAGTAAGGCTGCCTGGAAAAAAGGGCTGCATCAAAAATTGGTCGATCACAATTTTTTTTTATCGTCTGGGTGCTAATTGAACCGGCGAACCTATTGCGCCTCTTCCCAGGTCCTAATTCTGCTTCCTGTTAGTTTTAAACCAATTTTAGTATGTACAAAATTCAGAAATTCAAAAATCAAGGGGTATATTTTGGAACTCTAGAATCATTTTGATTTACCGCCAACAAAACACCACTCGGGGCCAGGAAGTACCAGCAGTTATGATGTTTCCTTTCGTGATCCTACTTCACGGGCACCGCCTCCTTCGCACTGGATGGTTCTTCTTCGCCACTGCCATGTCCTTTAGCTGACTGCTGCTCAACTTGTATCGCCTCGCCTTCATTGTCTGCAACGCTGTCTGCAGCTTTACTTGGCGGAGTACGCTTCTTTGCTGCTTCTCTAGCCATCATCTTTCTCTTTGCAGATGCCCTTTGACGTACAGCACGAACCCTCTTGAGATGGTTTGCTAGTCGCTCGTCCTCATCATTAGGCGGATCGTACAGTCCATCGTTGACAAACTCTGCTGGGACGTACGGACGGACTTTGTTGTACAATTGCTGGATCTTTTCGGAGTTTGGAGGGGGGTTAGACAGCAAGTCCAAGTGATCGGTGAACAGTACACGCACATGTTCCGCATCCACAACAATTCCGTCGTATTGGCGCCGTAGGTCTTGCAGGACTGGCTCCGACTTTGGGCCTCTTTGGCAAGCCACAACCCCAGGGGAACTGCTCTTCATAACGAAAATCTGAAACTTCTGGATGTCCTTAAGGTCCTTGTACAACTCTTTCACTATCTCGCGGTACTCTCGAAAAATGTTGTTCTTGTTCGGCACATGCACGAGTGCTGACGTAGCAGACGCGTTATTGACAGCTTCCAGAAGATGATCCATAATCCATAAGTCTACACGACTCAAGTGCTTCCGCACATGCCAAAGCCGCGGTCGACCGCGTTCTTGGTGTGACCTTTAACAAGAACTTCAGCTCTACAGTCTCCAAGTCACTCATGTGTACCAGTGCAAGCAGCGCTTTCAGCACGTAATTGTTCTTATTCTGGCCGCCACAATTGTTAGCGTAGATCGTTAGTTTTCAGTGACCGCTTGGCAACACGATCTTGTTAATAAAGTGGTGGAGCAACGAGTTCACCTCATCAGTTCCCTTGCCAGCTACCGTCTCGTCGTAGACGTAGTTGTACTGAATGGCCGTGTTTGCGTAGTAAATTCCAAACAAGTTCACACTCCGCAGCGACAGGAAGTACCACTGCGATGGTATGCTGCTTACACTGAGTAAGGTGAGATTTTGACTGTAGTCCATGACAAGTACCGCGTGCTCTGTACTTGTAGAAGCCAAATCCTGTTTGTACGCTTCCCTAATTTCCCGAGTAAATCAAAATGATGTTTGTTAATATCCCACTAAATCGAAATGATTCTTATATCCAAAGAGTCTAACAAACCTCATGTGTCGAGCAGCTTCAGTGTGCCGTCCAAGTTCTTCAGTCGGCTCCGCTGTAACCCCGCTCCGCATGCGCGCACAGTAGATGCTGCAAACATCGCAAACGTTGCTGCGCTGGGACCTGATGCGGATTGTCGGGCAATGCTTTTTCAGCAGCTGCCTGAAAGTACTTGGTCTTGGCTCGCGCACTCGCAGTCGAATTTCTCCCAAGTAGTTGTGCATCTCAATGCAGAGCTGCCCCCAAGTAAAGTACGCTGGAATCAGTGTGTAGTCTGCCGAGGAATACTGCAACTTCACCACACCATCCACGGTCAGTTGCTTTCTCACACGGACAGGCACCACCTCACCAACGCTCTTCGCGAAGCCCTTAAACCATGAAGCCAACCAACGAAGATCAACAGCACTGGCATTTTGGTTCAGTCGATTGCCGTGTGCTTTAATAGAAAAGATTCCATCATTGATGCGACTCCTGTGCGTGTTACTGTTGAAGTTGATACTCTATAGGCCGCGCACCAAGCCGCACGACAGACGTGTCCGATGAGAGGAAGGTAGTAATGATACTGCTCCCGTAAACCGGAACCTCTGTGCCGCTGCACCATATCCGTTTCCTTTAGCACAGCTAAAGCTGTCAGTATGCTCTGCTTTCGCTCGCCACTAGGCATCTGGGACAGCGAGCACAGGAATTGTTCAAGCTCAGCCGCCTTCCCGTCGAGGCATCTCTTCTTGCAAGCATCTTCGTTAATCAGACGAGTAACTTCGGATCTTAAGCCGTCGTCAATCAAAACGATGCTTCTATCCAAGGTTCCATCCACACCTCGAAACTCTTCGTCCTCGTCTTCGTCTTCGGCAGAGCTTGCATCGTCCGGGTCGCACTCCAAGATGCTGTCTGCACTGCCGTCACTACTGAAGCCACTGAAGCTGCTAGCGTCCTGGTTTTAGTTACGTTGGAGCTGCTAGCGTCTTCGTTGATAGTTGCATTGGAGCTGCTAACATCTTGGTTGGTAGTTAAGTTGGCAGCTTGATCGTCCCTAGAGGCGGCAAATGCTGCGAGCTCTTCCATGCTTCTTTGCTTATACTTAGTACACCCTTGTCAAATTTAGAGCTTTTGAAAAATATAACTGAAAAATTTCATTTAAGTACGAAAATCGAGGCGGCCCTTCCCAGCCGTTTATCTCGATAACTCCAAAATGTTAACTAGTCATTTTTCGACGAGCACAGCGAGGGAGGATGGATGCTGTGAACTGTCACGCAATGTTGGCAATAGTATCGACTAGGGCAGCAGGTGGTTCAACGGCTGAAGCCACGAGCACCGAATGCCGCCG